>MU667164.1:30567-146369 GCA_026770625.1 Nicotiana glauca | reverse complement strand
AGCAGTAGGATTTTTATCCGGGAGCTATCTTCAGTCCAGGGACTCTCGAGGTAGCCTAGCTGGCGTTCGCAGGCCGTCTCTTTCTTTTATTTGAGTTTGTTTTCATTGTTCCGAGACAGATACATGTATTTTCGTTCATTCAGACATGTATGCAGTACTCTTAAGTAGTCCGTGAGCTAGTGACACCAGATTTTAGATAGTGATGTGTTATTAAATTTCGCAATCGATTTTATTTTATTAAACTTAAAGACTTCTGCAATTATTTAATTGTCTTCCAGTATATTATATTGTTGAGATTGGTTAGAATATGTTTCAGGTTTGGCTGGCCTAGCTCCGTTAGTATGCGCCATCACGACGCCCGATGGTAGGAAATTCGGGTCGTGACACTGAAGCACTGGGGTGGTGCTAAACCCCTCCAGGACCTGAGCTGGTCCAATATGCATAGTCTGGGCTAGAACCTCCTCATCAAGCTCCACCTGAGGCTCCACTGCTGGTGCTACTGCTCGAGCTCTAAGCTGAGCTCTACCCTGGCCTTGGCCTCTGACACGACCTCAGCCTCGACCTCTGCCTCTCGTAGGAGCTTCCACTGGGAACAACTAAGGCCAGTACCAAAATATGCACAAAATGTACAGAGTGTAGTATGATTACAATTGACCCCATGTACTGGTAAGTGTCGAGCCTAATATCGACGAAGTAGTGATGAGGCTATGACAAGACACCTACAAGATAAATCTATGCAGATAAAAGTATATGTACAAGAGAATAACAAATAAAAGCTAAACAGGTACTATCGGGAAGGGGACATGCTAAGGGAATACAAGATACAAGAGATACAACGAAAAATGATAAACAAAACAATCAATATGCCTTCAACCAGTAAAAACAATTAAGTACAAATGCGAACCATGATCTCCGCAAATGCGACCATTTGATCGCACTTGCGATCACTGCCTTTCCCTGTCCCACTTCGCAAATGCGAAGAACTATTCGCAAATGCAAACATTAGGTGTGCAGCTACTCTTATCTATTTCGATGAGTTTCTCGCAAATGCGAGCCTATTAAAGGTTGCAAATACGAAGCTTGACCTCGCAATTGCGAGGTCTGAGCTGCACCAGACCTGAAATACACGAGCAATGTTCTAAGTCAAAATTTAACTCTATAGCCTATCCGAAACTCACTCGAGCCGTCGGTGATCTAAACCAAATATGCACACAAGTCTAAAATATCATACAGATTTTCTCGCGCAATCAAATCACCAAAATAACACCTAGAATTACGATTTGAACACCAATTCAAATGAAATTTTCAAGAAAACTTTGAAACTTCTATTTTCATATCCCGACACCCGAATCACGTCAAACCAACTCCAATTCTCACCAAATTTGATAGACAAGTCATAAATATAGTATTGTACCTATACCGGGTTTTGAAACAAAAATACAGACCCGATATCCACAAAGTCAAACGTTGGTCAAATATTTCAAAGTCATTAAGCTTTTTAATTTTAAATTTTAACAAAGTTCGATAACTCGGGCTAGGGACTTCCGAATTCGATTACGGGCATAGCCCAAGCTTCAAATGACGAAACGGACCCATCGGGACCGTAAAAATACGAATTCGGGTCCGTTTGCTCAAAATGTTGACCGAAGTCAACTCAAATGGATTTTAAGGCAAAACATTTCATATTTTTCTCAATTTTTAACATTAAATCTTTCCGTAAACACGTCCGGACTGCACACACAAATTGAAGAGGAAAAATATAAGATATTTAAAGTTTCAAAGCGTAAGATTAGATTCGAAAATATAGGATGAGCTATCGAGTCATCACATTCTACTTTACACAACTGATCTTAAGATATTAAAATGCGTATTTTCCTTGAAATTTCAAATCTCTCGATTTGGAATTGTTTCTGATAAACTTAACGTTGACCACTATGTTGAATTTTCTTAAATGAGATGAGCATTACAATACAACATAGATTTTCACGCCCACGCCTCAAAGGAACAAATATAATGTAGTGAACGTTAATTAGTAATTTGGTAAAATGGAACTAATCAATTATCACAAGTCAAATCTAATAATAGTATGAAAAATCTTTGCACTGTAACTTAAGTCCTAATTAATTTAAGTTTTATATACTATCTGTGTGTATAACTGACAGTGGTAGTGCAAATTACTAATTCTGCACATGTTAATTAAAGTCCCCTGATACTTCTTTGGTCCATAATAAGTGACTTTAATTTTTGGCACACCCACTTAAGAAAATACGAACTCTAGAGAAAAAAATGTATTTACTAAATTGTCCTTAATTAATTATTACCTTGACACATTAAGATATGTAAATAAGAGCAAATTTGGAAAAAAATAAAATTAATTTCTTCTTGATTATATAAAAATGCACTTATTTTGGACTAAAATAAAAATGCCAAAACGTCTCTTATTGTATACCTGAAGGAGTAGTGTATAAAATCTGTGCAACTACGTAATCAAGTTAAATCCTAATTAATACATGTAAAAATTACACGGGGCGCCCTATTTGACCGCCTCCATTTATCCTATACCCATTTATTTTTTAAATTTTAACTTGTACCCACATTTTAAACAACTTCAACCCCTTTTCTCCTCCTCCTTCGTCTCCTTCTCCTCCTCCTCCTCCTCCTCCTCCTCCTCCTTCTGCTTCTTCTTCTTCTTCTTCTTCTTCTTCTTCTTCTTCTTCTTCTTCTTTGTTCTGCTGCTGTTAGTGCTTCTATGAAACTTCAGTTCATGGGATGATTGTCATAAGTATGTTTATTAAATTATTTAAAAATAAATTATAAATAATTACGTAAGTTAGTAGAAAATATGTGAATATTTCTATGTACGGGAAGTTTAAGGTCACACTTAGTGATTCTTTTCATGATAATTCTATTTTTTACGTGTATTTTTTCAAAAATTTATGATTTAGATACTGTTGGCAATCTGATTATTCTATAGTTGTAATACACTATGAAAGAATAAGGTGATTATTTATCTAGTATGTTTGAAAGCTTTTTCAAAAACATCAGCTTATATAGTGCTGAAGTTTTTATAAATGAACTAAATTACTTCAGCATCTTCTGCTGAAATGTTTGAAAAGTTTTATCACAAAACTAATGAATCCAGGACAAAAAAAGTTCAGCTTATTTAGTGCTGAAATTTTTAAAAATGAACTAAATAATTTCAGCATCTTCTGCTGAAGTTTTTGAAAAAGCTTTATGACAAAACTAATGAATCCAGGACAAAATATCAACTTGTTTAGTGCTGAAGTTTTTACAAATGAATTAAATAACTATAGCATCTACTGCTAAAGTTTTTGAAAAAACTTAATGATAAAAATAATGAATCCAGAACAAAAAAATATCATGTTATTTAGTGCTGAAGTTTTTACAAATGAATTAAATAACTTCAGCATCTTCTACTGAAGTTTTTGAAAAAGCTTAATAACAAAAATAATGAATCAAGGACAAAAAAACTTCAACTTATTTAGTGATGAAGTTTTTACAAATGAACTAAATAACTTCAGCATCTTCTGCTGAAGTTTTTGAAAAAGCTTAATGACAAAACTAATGAATCTAGGACAAAAAAACCTCAGCTTATTTACAGTCTGTTTGGATCATTGTTTCCCGTCATTTTATAATGTATTGTATTGTACCGTATTGTACCGTATCATTTTACAGATATAATGTTTGAATAGATTGTATTGTTTGTCATTGTTAAATAATATTTTACTGTTTGATTTGACTGTATCGTACTGTACTGTAACTGATAAGTTTACTAAAATACCCTCAATTATTTAAATATTAAATTTATAAAAAAAATTATGGATAAAATAGTTTTTTAAAAATAAAAAAGAAGAAGGCAAAACACCTTAAGAAAGCAGAACAGAAGAAGGCAAAACAAAGGAGCACAACTAATTAGAATTGAGTTAAAAGCAAATTATGAGAAAAAGTAAAATAGAAGGCGGCAAAACACCTTTAACGTTGGCGGCAGAAGTACTGGAAAAATCCAAAGTAGGTTAGAAGTTGGAGATTTGGAGTTAAAATAGAAAAAAAAAGGTAAAGGGTAAAATAGAATTGTGGAGTAATAAGTTAGGGCATAATTGGAAAGAAAAATAGGAAACGATCCCACCACACCAAATCGGTTGTTTAAAAAAAGGAGACTTTTCATTGTTCTGAAATAATGGATTTAACAATACAATACAACTAATTTTAATGAAACAATCAAAACAAATATTGTTTTGTAATAACAATACAATACGATGCAATGAGGAACAACCATCCAAACAAGCTGTTAGTGCGGAAGTCTTTACAAATGAACTAAATAATTTCAGCATCACAAAACTTCAGTTACTAGAATGCTTAAGTTCAGCAATTACAAATAAAAACTTTAGCAAATAGATAACACAAAACTTCAACACTAGAATGCTTAAGTTCAGCTATTACATATAAAAACTTCATCACATTTGGTTCAACAATTTTTGCTAATTCAGGCTCGTCTACTAGAATACTGAAGTTTGCGTGATTGCCATTGCTATTTCAGGCCCTTATGCTGACGTTACCCGAAAAAGTGGGTACGCTTGCAATTTTTTTTGCACAGCAGGTAAAAGTTAAAACGTGACCCAAAAAGCGGGTATAGATACAAATGCTCCTTAATACATGCACGTATATACATGCATTGTTGCGTAGTTACATTATATACGTGATTGCATCATGCATGTTATTGCTGCTAGGATGATACTTTTTCTCATCCTTCATAACATCAATTATTAGGATTACTGTTTACTAATCTAGGTGAGAACTATCATTAATTACTTTGAGTTAGCTCCAGTTCTATTCATCCGACCTAATCCCACCAAACTAATATCACTTTTGATATAAAGTATAAACTATAAACAGGTAGGGAGAGGTAGAGTGAACTAATAAAATTTAGCAGGTAAAATGTCAAACAAATCAAAAACTTGAAATAAGGCAGTGATAGTACTAACACATCAATCATGGTCTCAAGGCCAGGGAATTAAAAAAAGCAAAGCAGAAAATGAAAAAGGGCAAAGCGAAAAGAAGAAATGCTGATTTCATAACTATGTTTAGTTCGAGGGATCGGAAACTGGGAGAGAAATAAAATTTGGCAATCCGTTTGCCCCTGTTTTTATACCAAAAAACAAATGAGCCACGTGAGAGGATAAACTAAAAACTGGGCCAGAGAGGATAGCAATGTTTCTCCTTTCTTAAATTATCTCTTGCTGCTTCTACATCAATCTATGCTAACAAGTAAGAGAACAACTCTAAGTTTCAGTGGTGAGGTAATGACATAGGGTTGACTTCCTTTTTTAATGATATGGGTGCGCCAAGGAAGCTACAACTAAGAAACGATAGCTGGGGGAGAAAGCTAAGACAAAGAAGAAGAGAGTAACCGATTAAGTGGAAATGAATGAATGCTTACATTGTTACAACTATACAGTTATATTTTGTTATGACCCGAAATCCCCAATCGCAGGGTCGTGGTAGAGCCTAACGGCCACTTGCTAGGCAAGCCAGCATTACTATCCAATTAATCATTTTTAAACAATTGAAAGTAATTTGATAAGAATTAAAGCTGTAAGATTCCAAGATAAATATAATATATAATTCCAACACCGACTAGCCAAAACTCGGAATTTGGTGTCACAAGCAAGGGCGGATTTAGGGGGGCGGAAGGGGGGTTCATCTGAATCCCCTTCGCCGAAAAATTATACTATATATATAAGGCAAAATCTGATTTTTATCTGTATATATTAAGTTTTGAACCCCCTTAACACAACCTAAAAGTGTAGTTTAGTGGTTAAGGGGGTTCAAAACTTTCATAAGGTCGTAGGTTCAATTCTCACTAGCTACATTAAAAAATTTTGAAGCCCCTTCGCAGATATCCTGCCCCTGCCACTGGTCACAAGTACATGAGCATACTAAAAGTGCTACAATAAATATCTGAAGGAATAACTATTCGAATTAGAATAAAGAGTAAAACGGAAGAGGACTTCAGGGACTCTAATCGCCATGCAAGTCTACCTCAAGTCTCCAAATGCCGATGGGCCACAACTTTGCTAAATACTGCTGGGACCAACTCTAGAATATACATAAGAAGTGCAGAAGTATAGCATGAGTACAACCGATACAATGTACTCTGTAAGTGTCGAGCCTAACCGCGACGAGGTAGTGACGAGGCTATGACAAGATACCTACTAAAAACTTGTTCAGATATATACATAAAGCAATAGGAACTAACAGACACACTAGTCCCCATGGTCATAACAGTAAGTGCAAACCACTGATAAACTTCTTTCTGAAATAAACAATAATGTATCCAAATAATTCAAAATTTCGGGAATCAAGTAAAGCAATAAAAATTATCAATGACACGGCATCATCCTTCGTACTTTTACACTCATCCTCACCATGTAACAAGATAAATACAATGGCACGGCATCACCCTTTGTGCTTTTACTCTCATCCTCACCATATGATAATTGTATGATAAATGAAATGGCACGCCTTTTGTGCTTTTACTCTCATCACCCTTCGTGATTTAATCCTGACATTCACTCATTCAATGATATTGATATGCAAATATGGCACGACAAACCCTTTGTTCTTTTTACTCTTCCTAACCAAGAAACAACAATAATCCAAAGTATCAAGCAAGGCGAGATACCAATTTCAACTTCAATTGTGGTGTTATGATAAAGAAATTCAAACTTTCGATATCCCAAGAACTTCAAGTTAATCAACAACGTGAAAGCGAATAATCAAGAATAACAATCTAACTAGAGCATACAAGCCATGGTAAAAATGTCACGACCCTAAATCGAAGCCGGTCGTGATGGTGCCTCTCGTGAAGACAAGGCCACCCGACATAATTCCCAATTCAATTCAATCATCTAAATGAGTTAGTTAATGCCTTTTAAAATGTTCAGATATTTCATAATATGATTTTAAATAAACACTGCGGAAATAAATACAGCCTGACAACGGGGTGTCAAAGTCACGAGCATCTACTATGGTCTAACTACAATAAAAAAAAGTTCGAAATTTACCGAGTACAGATACTAAAATAAGGAGAGAGAAAAGCAGTGCTGTGAACGTTGGCAGCTACCTTGCTAAACTCCGATGGCCCTACTTCTACTCAACAATACCTGCTATGGGGTTCATAAATACTTAAATCTGCACACAAGGTACAAGGAGTAAAGTGAATATTCCAACTCAATTAGTAACAAATGTAAATAACAACTGAGCAGTAAGAAATCACATAAAGCATATCAACATGCTGTATAAAAGCAGTATAAAACCATTTAAGAAAACAATGAAGTTGTGAAATCTCTTAAAAACATCTTAGCTCAGTTCAAACTTCTTTTGAAAATGACTTTTCAACAGTATTGCAAATGAATGCAAAGCAGCTAGTGCAGACAAGCATAGAAAATCCGCCATTCGGACACAAATACCATAGTTTAAAAGGTAAAATGACAAGTAAATATGAAAGATAAACACATAAAGGTTCCCCCCTCGGGCACAATGTCAATAGCTCCGTCCCTCGGGCAATATCTCAGAACAATACCAGCCCTTAGGGCTATTATATAGAATGGTGCCAGCCCCTCGAGCAATCACATAGAACAATACCAGCTCCTCGGGCTATCATATATTACAATACCAGTCCTTCGGGCAATATCTCAAATCACAATGGCTACCCGCGCTCACTGGAAGTGTACAGACTCCGGAAAGGACCCCTTACGGCCAAAGCGCAATATCAAGCCATCTCGTGGAATCATAAATAGGTCCTCGACCACATATCAATATCAAGCCACCTCGTGACGTACAATCTCAGGATCTTGGCCTCATAATCAAAATCAATGTATCACCGCTGTGGCGTGCATCCCGACCTAAATGATATCCTCACAACACAGGCCCTCGGCCTTACTCAGTCCAAAAATCACATAAGCCTCTCGAGCAATAGTAAAACAATATTTCTCAGCCCAAAACATCATTTAAAATATTATTTAATTCTCAAAACTAAGTAAAAATGACTTAATAGTAAAATAGTAGAAATTAACATGACTGAGTTTAATTATTAAGTCAAAACAGTGAGGAAATGGTAGTAAAAATCCTTGAGCAGTTCAATTAGTTGGCACGAAGCCCAAATATGGCAATCAGCCCAAATCATGATGATAACAAATAAGTTTCTGTCAAATACGCGATAAAATCATCAATCGGGATAGATCAGTCACAATCCCCAATAGTGCATGACCCCACGCTCATTATCAAGTGTGTGCCTCACCTCAATATAGCACTACCATGTGCAATCCGGGGTTTCAAACCCTCAGAATATCATTTACAACCATTACTCACCTCGATTCGGTCCAAACTCTAGCTCGCGATGCCTCGCCCGCACGAATTGACCTCCAGATGCTCCAACTCTAGCCAGAATCAGTACATAATCATTAAAACATGCCAAGGAAGCAAAGCTCACTTGAAAATATCCAATTTAACATCAAAACTCCGAAATTGCTCAAATCCGGCCCGGTTCCACATCTCGAAACTCGATAAAATTAACATTAATGGAATCCTCATCCTCTCACGAGTTCATACATACCAAGAACATTAAAATCCACCCACAAATTACCCTTAAATTCCCAAATTTTAAGTCTCCAAATTCAAGCCTTAGTTCTTCAATTTTAGGCTTAGATTTCATGATTTTCTAGGTGGAATTCGCATAAAAATCGAGTATTGAGTTCAAAAATTGTACCTCCAAGCATTTCCCCTTGAAACCCTCTTCAATATCCTTCAAAAAGCTCCAAAAATTATCAACTATGGAGAAAATAGACCAAAAATTGCGAAACACATCTTTTAAACATTCTGTCCAGGTAAAAATCACCTTCTTCGCAAACGCGACCGGCCTCTCGCATTCGAGTAGATCAAATTCACTGCCTCTCCACTTTCTCTTTCTCGAACGCGGACAATTCTATGCGAAAGCAATGCTTCGCCATAACAGGCCTTCGCGAACGCGGCACAAGTCTCGCGAATGCGTAGCACCTGGGCCTTGGGTGCCCAACGACCTTACTACTCTACGCGAACGCGACCCCTGTCTCGCATCCGCGGTGCACATGAATCCTCCACATTCACGTTTGTGTTCCCATACTCACAAAAACGTAGAACAAAATTGTCATCACACAAAAACACCTTTCGCGAACGCGAGTACCTGGCCGTGAACGCGAAGAACAATTTGTCCGCAACACTTCGGCTGGTTTTCTGCAATTTCAAACAACATGAAATGGTCCGATTGACCACCCAAACTCACCCGAGGCCCTCTAAACCTCAACCAAATATGCCAATACATCCCATAACATCATTCGAACTTGTTCCAACCTTCGAAACGCTCAAAACAACATCGAAATATCAATTTTGCATCAGATTCAAGCCTAAGAATCCCAAAATATTCTGAAATACGCTTTTCATCAAAATCCCAACCAAACCACGTCCGAATGATCTAAAATTTTACACGCACATTCAAAATAATACAACGAAGCTACTTCAACTCTCGGAATTTCATTCCAACCCCTATATCAAAATCTCACCCATCAACCGGAAAACGCCGAAATCTCAATTTCGCCCATTCAAGCCTAAATCATCCACGGACTTCCAAAATGCATTCCGATCACGCTCCTAAGTTCCAAATTACCTAATGGAGCTAACCAAATCATAAAAATTCCGATCCGAGATCATATACACTCAAGTCAATTCTTGGTCAAATCTTTCAAATTTTAAGCTTTAAACTGAGAACTAATCTTCCAAATTCATTTCGATTACTTGGAAAACCAAAACAAATGATTTACATAAGTCATAATACATCACACGGGATAGGTCATGCCCGAGAACTGGCGATCAAAGTGTAAAAGCTTAAAACGATCGGTCGGGTCGTTAAAAAAAGAAGCAATATGGTACAATAAATCAATGTCCACCCGTATACTTTAACCCATGACGGCGCTTATTTACTCATCGCCTTGCATATGTGTCGTCCACACATATAATTAATATAGCAAATAGAAACACTCATCCTAACTCTATCAAGTAAAATTTAAACACGAAACTTAATTACCTCACTCTGCAGCCAAATAAATCAATCCACCACGGCCTTGCCTTTTCAAAAACCTCTAAACCTACAAAAACTAGCCAATTTTTTTAATCAAATAAATCAAAATAAGCTTTAGAAACTACCCGAAAATAAAAAGGGTTCAATTTTTATCATTTTTGAAAAGTTAACAATAGTCAACCTCGAAATCGCTTGGTCGAAATTTGAGATTCGGGCCAAAATCTGATTAACCATTTACCTTCGATCTTGATTATGTGATTTGTTTTGAAATCCAGCCTCAATTTGAGGTCTAAATTTCAATTTTAAAAAATCCCTAATTTCTACAACAAATCTCTAATTTATACCATGGAATTAAGAGATTTGATAGTAAAATCTCATGAAATGTAATATGGAATTGATAAAAATGAATTTGGGAAGAAAACATTATTCAAAAATTGCCTAAAGAGTGTTTGGGGTTGAGAAACAGTGTCATATGAGCTAAGTCCCGTTTTCTCCTTCTTTTACCCAGCTAAAGGTGTCGCATTTGCCAATAGTTGTTCCCAAATGCGATACCAACAAATGCGCGATTAGTGCATCATACCACCCAACGTCACAAATGCAACAAAATCCTCGCAAATGCGATATGCCAACTGACCAAAAATGCAAGCTAAGCTTCACATTTACGAAGCTGCTTGCCCCCAGCCCCTAGTCTCAAAAGCAACTCAAAGGTCGCAAATGCGAACTCCCAGAGTCCGCATCTAATATTCGCAAATGCAAAATACCAACCCACTAGCCCCTTATCCTAAATGCAATAATTAAACTGCAAAAGCGAGCTCGCAAATGCGACATTTGTAGACTTGAGACACCAACAGATTTCCATCAGCAATCCTTAAACCATCTAAACTCATCTGATACAAACCCGACCAAAATTCACCTGAGCCACTCAGGCTTCAAACCGTACACGCACACAAGTGTAATAATATTATAAAAACTTGCTCTCTACCTCAAATCATCAAAATAATATCAAATAACAAGAATTGATCTTCAAAACTCAATAATTTTCAACTTGAACTCAATTTTCATAATTTCGCACATAATATGCCGAAATGCGTTCTGGTCACCCAGACCCCGACAAAATGTTCTTACAATTCCAAAATATTATACGAATCTAGCGGATCGTCAAAACACTGATCGAGGATAGTTTACCCAAAATATTAACTGTGGTTAACTCTAGCCTTGCTTTTAGTCAAATTCTTTATTTTTTTCAAAATTTCTCATAAAATATTTTTGAAAAGTGATACAGACCATGAACGAAAATAAAAAAAATATGAAATAGTGCTAATAGAGGTCTCGGAACACGAAAATATAGGCTAGTACTCAAAACGACATATCAGATCGTCACATTCTCCACATCTAAGTCCTCAAACGGACATAGAAAAATTCCTAGACTGATAAAAATGTGGGAGTATCTACTTTGTATATCCGAATTAGACTCTCTATAGCCGCCTCGATCGACTGACCTCTCCACTACACTCTTACTGAAGGAAAAATCTTGGATCTCAACTTGCAAACGTGCTAGTCTAAAAAAGCTACCGGTTCTTCCTCATAGGTCAGATTTTCATCAAGTTGCACTGTGCTGAAGTCTAAAATATGTTAGCTGTCATGATCTCAAACGTGCCAATAAACCTCATTCTTAACTTGCCCTGCTTCCCGAACCGCATCACGCACTTCATAGGTGATACCTGAAGAAGAACCTTCTCACCCACCGTATAAGCTACTTCTCGGACCTTACAATTCGTATAAATTTCTCCTGAATCACCTTAACATTCTCTATAGTATCATGGACCAAATCAGTGCCCAACAATCAAGCATCACCGTGATCAAACCACCATATAAGTCCTCATACAGAGCCATTTGAATATCGACTACAAGTTGTTGTAGGCGAACTCCGCAAGATATAAAAACTAGTCCCATGAACCCCCAAAATCCATAATACAGGCGCATAACATGTCCTCCAATAACTAAATATTATGCTCGGACTGCCTGTCCCTCTGAGGATGAAATATTATGCTATCTCAATCCGTGTGCACAATAAACACTGCACGACTCTCTAAGAATGAGATGTGAATTGCGTGCCTCGATCAGAAATGATAGAAATGGGCATGTCATACACGCAGATAATCTCCTAGATGTAAATCCGAGCCAACCGCTTGGAAGAATAAGAGGTCTTCCCCGGAATGAAGTATGCATACTTAGTCAACTGGTCCACAAAACCCAGATAGCCTGATATTTACTCAAGGTCTGTGTTAAGCTTACCATAAAATCTATAGTAATGCGCTTCCACTTCTACTCCGATATCTCCAATCAAAGTTAATCCAACCCGCTTTGTGATGTTCATACTTCACCTGTTGACAATTCAAACATGGATATACATAAGCAATGATGTCTTTCTTTATTTGTTAACACCAATAATGCTGTTTCAAGTCATGGTAAATCTTTGTGACACTTGGGTGAATGGAATAGCGAGAACTGTGAGCTTCTTCAATGATCAACTCTCTCAACCCATCAATATTTGGAACATAAATCTATATGACCTGATTGGTCGTTTTAAGGTTTAAAGTTCTATTTAGTAGTTGGAGGTCTTAAATGGCTTCATATTGTGTATTTAAACTTACATGCATGGTCGGATTTGATTTTCAGATAATTCGGAATGAATTTTGATGAGTGATTCTCACTTTAGAAGTTTAAGCTAAAAATGTTGACCGAGGTTTGACTTTTATGAAACTAATCCTGTTGCGGTGTTTTGATGGCTATGATAGGTTTAAATCGTAATTTTGGGCTTGGGTGTATGCCTGGTACCAAATTTGGAGATCCGTAGGTTGATTTGTGTTGTTTTGGCGAAAGTTGGCAATTTAAAGGCTTAGAATTTTGATAAGTTTAACTGTAGGTTGACTTCATATCTATCATGCTTGGACTTATGTTTCGGGAATTGGAATAATTCTATTTTGTCAACACAAAGTTTAGCATCATTTCGAGTTGAATTGATAGGAATGGGACTCACGATTGTATTTTTAGAAGTTCTCGAGTTTCATGTTGACATCATGTGTTTTAGAGGTCTAATTCATGGAATCAGATGTTATTTTGATGATTTGATCGCCCGAGTGAGTTTGTGTTATATTTTTAGACTTATATTGATGTTTTGTTCTAAGCCCCGAGGGCTCGGGTGTGTTTCAGACCCGTTTCAAAATATTTGTAAGAGTTTGGACATTGCTTGTGTGATTAGATGCCTCATGTGTCGCATTTGGGAGTTTAAGATCGCAATTGTGATGTTGGCTGTAGTCAAGTAGGTTCATTTGCGAACCAAGAGTTCGTACTTGCGATGGAAGGGGTGGGTGAGCTATTCGCATTTGCGATGTTAAAGGTCGTATTTGTGAGGTGTCCAAGTTCGCATTTGGGAAGAAGGCATAGCATTTGCGATTACAACATGGATGTGAGGTTCTTCACATTTGTGATTGATTCGCATTTTCAGGTTTCACATTTGCAAACCTCGGGTGCATTTTACGACACCTACAACTGGACAAATGTAGAGGGATGGGATTTCTAGTCTCATTTTCATATTTTGAAACCTTAGATTCGGTGGGAGGCAATTTTGAAGAGGGATTTTCATCTACAATCCTTGGGTAAGTGATTCTAATTTATTTCTAATGATATTCCATCAATATATCTTAGATTTTAACCTCAAAATCATGTGAATCAAAGTGAAAATTGTGAAACTTTGTCAAGTTTTTGAAAAATAAGAATTTGAGTCTTGAGAATCGATTTGGACACAAACTTTCAAACTAATCACATATATGAACTCGTGGGGTCATGAGTTGTCAGAATCTACCAATGGACTTGGGTTTTCACCAGGCGTGCTCGGGGTTGACTCTTGTTGACTTTTGAGTAATTGTGTAAAGATCATAGCTTTAATTATTGGAATAGATTTCTCTTGCATAATTTCATATTATTGAGTAAATTTTGGTTAGATTTGAGCCAAGCGGAGGTGAATTGTTAAGGAAGAGCTATTTTAGAGTGTTAATTGAGGGCTTTTGAGGTAAGTATCTAACTTAATGTTATGTGGGAGAACTGACCCGTAGGGATTGGTTGTTTGTACTATTTAAACTATGTGAAAAATGTGTACACGAGGTGACGAATGGGTACATAACTTATATGTGAAATTTTTAACGGCTTAGACACTTAGGTTCGTATTTACATTAAAATAAAGTTGTTTTATCATGTGAAATCCTCCATTGATAAATTTGCCCTTATATTTCTTAATTGCAGTTAATTGGTTCATGTTCTACCCTTTATTACAAAATATACCCTTATATGCTTTAATCGAAGTTGTTGCCTGTTTTATTGCCATGTTATATCTTCAGTAGTTCATTATCCATAATTGAAGGTATTGTTATCTCTTATTATTGGGTTATTCTTATTTGGAATTATTATTAAATGTTATCTCTCTTATTATTGAGTTACTCTTATTTGATGTCATTGTTACACAATATCTCTCTCATTGTTGAGTCATTCTTATTTAAAACCATTATTACTTCTCATTTTTTCATTGTGAGCTCATTCTCTCATTTCTTTGTGTTTTGTAATTCTTGTGCTTTTTTACTCTTGTGCATTATTGTTGTTGTTGTACTCAGTGTTGTTGAGCCAGGGGCTATAGGCAAATCCAGTCTAAGTTTGACTTTGTCACTGGGATTCTGGGGACCGGCTTCGCGAGACCATTTCGGCCTATTCATGGCTAAGCTCTTTTAGCGGACAATTACCTTTCTTTAACCAGGTGAAAGAGCAAATCAGACATTTCATTTCTTATTATAAGAAATTTGAGAGAGCGAATGAGATTGATCGAAAACATATTGTGGTTGTGGTATTGAATTTTTTTAAAGGAAATATTGTGGCATATAGGCACATGTGATGCTAGTTGTTATATTGTGTTATTATGTGTTTTGCGCACGTGATACTGTTGAGAATATTGTCGGAGTATTCGCACGTGAGTTGTCCGTGCTATCATTATTATTATTATTTATATTTGCACATACAGCATGACAAGGCAGGCTATATATATGTAGGTTTGTGCATACGGAGAGACAAGGCGAGAATATTATTATACGCGTGCGGGTGGGTACTTACTTTATTGTTACACACGTGGCGAGACAAAGGGGCTATGTTAGGGATAATTTGTCATGACTTGTGATGGTATAAGGCATTGTTATAGATGATATTTGTGTAGTGGTGTGCCTACCTTGTCTGAGTTATGCATTTTATATTTTTTGTGTTGTTTCCTATGTGCCATTTGTTGTCTCTACTCTTAATTTTTTGTTGACTCAAGTTGTGATAGAACACTTGTACAAGCATACACTTAATGAATCACTCATATCAGTTTAAGAAGAAGAATCCTGATGGTTATTGATCATTTATATATATATATATGTGTGTGTGTGTATTCTCGTTTACTTGCTTTCTGTGGGAGAGTTGTACTATTGACACATGATTTGTCCATGCAGATATAAGATATCTTCACTCCTTTAGCCTGTCAGTTATCCACGCAGATATGAGGTATTAATGGTATTGGCACATGAGTTATTCGTGTGGTTGTGATTTGTAATGTGGGCACAATCGAGTGATCAGGGTTCGTGAATTGGGACCCGTGACTTGAGATTATGAGGTGTGGTACCTTGGAGAAATTCTTGAATAAATCTTGTGTGAAAGTGGTTGTTCTTATTGAGCTGTTACTTGTTTTCCTTACTATTTTTCACCGTACTTAAATTGTATTCAGCTTATGGTCAACTTGTAGTCACTTGACTTTCTCTTCTTGATACAAGATACTTGGAGTAGCAACATGCAAATTTGGGTACTGCAGAAGTTACCTTGAATGCTGGGACTATTTTCATAACTATATTTCCAAATTTTAACATGTCCCTTTATGACCCATACTTAACCGAAGCACTAAAAATCCAAGTCCAAATCCATGGATCCCCACAAGCCAAAGATTCCATCTAAGCCCCTCTTCATCACCAAATGGCGTGGCGAGTCCAAAATCATGCCATGGATCGCTGCCTTCCTGGAGGAGAAAATTCTTTACTTTTGAATATTGATGCTACCAAAGAAAACACCATGTTCACCCAAATACCCAGATAAATTTCTAGAGATTAGCTTGTAAAAATTCTTCCTAATTCCCGGATCACAAATTATGAAAAGCTAAGGGAGCAAGAGGAATCTCTGCAATCTAGTAAGCCAACTTTTACCAAAAGAAATGATAAAACCATTTGCACAATATTTGACCATTCCCATCTCAAAAAATCCAATAAAACCATCTTTTCTTCCCAAATGAACCAACCCAAAGATACAAACCCAGATCTTGAAAGTGAACCCTTCTAGATATGCAAACTATCATGGAAGAACATGACTGGTGTCATACTGTTTGTGTAGCTTGGCAAGTCGTTATGGGTTGTTGAAGTTAGCCCCTTTGTATGAAAACTTTTGTATCTATGATTTAGTTTGCTTTCTTAGAGTCACTTGCTCTATCAGAGCCAGCCCATCCTTTTGGAGGAAGGAACAGTTTACTATATATGTCTAATTCATTTCTATCATCCTCTTCCTTTGAAAAATAAATATGTACCCTACTCTATATAAAACCTTGTCCTAAAACAATGATTACCTCTATGAAGTATATATCCTACCTGACGATGTCGCGCCCCCTTTTTCCTTGTGAAGTCGGGATTTCAACATTTGGGGTAAATCCTTTCCTTTTGGGATTGGGTAATAGATTTGAAGAGTCGCCACCTAACGAATTATGGTTCGTTAGGGCACCTAGAAAAATTAACTCGTGAACCCAGTTTACATCACCAGATATTGGGTAAGGGCTCGAAATTACCTCGAGGGGAAGGTATTAGGAACCTGAGGTCCACAACGGTGGGTCCTGGCCAAAGTAAATTAAGCGAATTAGTCTTTAAAGGAAAGTTTAAACAATTTAAAACAAATAGACAATTACTTTAAAACAAGAATTAAAGGGGTCCTACATTTTTTAGCCTATAGGATCATTTCCAGGCAATACTTGGTAACTATCCCTAAATTGGGGTGTTATGAATAACATTAGCGCACAGGTCATCATCTCCTTTACTATGCTGTTACTATCTTTAGTTGTTACCTAAGCATTATAATAGCTTCTAATGTGTACCTTATGCATGCATTACCCGTACCTTACCTATAGTGCTGGAGGTGTTTAGGACTTCTATTTCGGATAGATCTAGACTCACCTACGTTGCTTAAAAATGAGAAAACTAAGCAACAAACAAAATTCAGATAGGACTATCATGTAAGGAGCAAATAAAGGGGCTCATGTTAACCTCCAGAAATAGCGAACCAATGCACGCAATTAAAAAAAAGTTTTATAGTTTAGGTTCCTATAGGTAGGATATCTAGATCAGCATGAACAAAATACATAATAGCTTTATTAAAGTGGGCAACACTATCTATCAGTTTGCCTATTGATTTTTGTTAATATTCTGAATCTGGGCGTGTTTCAAGCAGCAAGAAATCATAGCTTTTTATAGACCCAGAATTCTTAATTACCCTACAGGCTTGCCTAAGTGAGGAACATAGCAGAATCCTAAAACTGTTAATTAACAACCATAGTTTATAAACCAGTGATTGATTTTAGCAGGCAGATTTCATCTTGTTTAGGTCCTATTGGCATGCTTTCTAAGTGCTGAAACTGATTATAAGCATTATTTCCTATAGACACGATATCTAAACACAGAAATTGATTTTGTTTTACTTCCTATCGGCATGATGTCTAAGTGTCAAGACTGATTTTATATGTATTTCCTATACGTATCTAAGTGCCAAGACTGATTTTATCTGTAGTTCATACAGGTATGATATCTAAGTGTTGAAGAAATTTTAGGCTTATTTCCTATACGCACTATATCTAAGCGGGTAAAGGCGTTAACCAGTTTCCAAGCGAGTTCAATAAAGAAGATCCTAGAGACATGATCTCTAAGGCACACATGGGGTTTGAAAAATATGGTTCTTGATGCAGAATTGACAAAACTGGCTAGAAGCAGGATTCAGAGGATGGAAAGTGAAAATTCAAGATTAGAAATAATGAGATAAGTCCTATAGGCATGGCTTCTAATGGCATAAAGAATCACGAAAATAACATATAGGCATGATTTCTACCAGAACTCAATAAAGATATATAAAAATCCATCCCCAGTTTTTACTAATAACCCCATATATGTTTTTACAAGGATTATTAAATTACTACAGACCATTATGAATAAATTACACAATGAAAAATCATTATACTATAGGGAGCCTTGACAGGCCCAATGTCAACCTGGAAGCCATGCATTCAAGCAAGTCTGATGTCCACAGTTAGTTCATAACACACAAATGGGCTTCTAGTGTCTCAAATTTCCTAAGAGCCTCTGGGACCCCGAGCAATGCTCACACTGGGGATGGTAGGAACCTAAATAACGAAGAGTAGAAGTTTGAAAATAGTGTATAAGGGCAGGGGACAGTTTCAGAAAAAAGTAATTTGATTTTTTCAGAAGTGAATAGAAATAGAAAAGAACCATATTCCCGCAGATTGGTTCAGATATAGATACAAATAATTAAACAATCACAATAAAACGGGAACACTTGAATCATAGACAGAACTGACCACACACATTCATAATCCCTAAACAACTTCTGAATAGGGACCAGGTAATCAAAACAAAGTTCACATTGCTGGAGTTAACTCGATTATCTGGTTACCACTATGTGAAATCATGAAGACAGGTGTTAAGTAGAGGAAAACATGGTGAAACTAAAATGACTAGCCAAACGACCATACAGAACATGGTGGGGTAGTAGGATTTAAACATGTTATTTTCAGAAACAAGTAACAAGTGTCGTAGACTAAATAGAGTCACACTAAGGTAAACTAATCATACTAACATGTTGAATATGATATGTTAACAGGAATTAAGGCATGCTAGTTAAGAGAGCAATAAACAGGAACATAGAGCAAACAGAAGCATGTTGAAATTCATAATGAACGGAATATATAGCATATAGAGGAGAGCAGGATAACATAAATTGAGGCATACCAGTTAAGAGGTAGCAAACAGGAAGGTGAAGGCAAGCAAGAGTCTAGCCTTAGCTTTCAGCAGGCTAGACAGAATAGCAAATAGAAGTAACAGAAAGAACCACAGTTGTAAGTGTGTAAGTAAGAGTTTTATGTGTGTGTAGGTGTTTCTTTCTGTATCTTTGCGTGTGTTTTTCGTGTGTTCTAAATAATCAAAATGGGGAGGTTTATATAGCATTCAGCAAATTAAAACAAATAGGGCAAAGAAAGTTAAGAGGTCATAAATAAGGAATGCAAATAAATTAACCACTTAATTAGGGCCAGACCCAATAAATTAACACTGTAGGATCCGGAAAAGACCCTTTATATTAGGGAGAATTAATTAACAGCCAAGTTTGAGGTTTAATAAGGTAACAAAATAAATCAAATACCATTTATAGGTAGGTTAAAAAAATTCAAATCCCAGAAATCAGGCTAGTAACCTAATTAAGGCAAGTAGTACCAATTACGAGTCACGAATAACGAAAAATAAGTAAAATCGCAGAGAAATACAAATTTCAACATAAAATATAATTTTGAATCCTAAATAGAAAACTAGAAGATTTTTAAAGATAAATATCAGATAAACTCAAAATCATCTCAGATCTATAGAGATCTAAGTAGACTCGAGTAGAAAGTGACTAGGTTTTTTTCTAAATGACAGAGGTGAGAAAAGATCCCTTTGGAACCAGAGGTTTAAGCCATAAATATGAAGATAATAGTACTCACAAACATAGAACAGGTAGGTTCATCGATAAAATGAAAGGTTTGGACCGAGTCTTGTTCGAATATCCTTGAGATTCCATCAAAAAAAAAAAGAAATCGAACAACCAGTGGAGTTAGGAGGCCGGATGGGGCCTAAGATCGATAAGAAACCCCATGGATTGAAGGGGTCAGGTGACGGCGACCAGGGTTAGGGGAGAGTTTGAGAGAGAAGCAATGAGGGAAGTGAAACAGGGGCGGCAGATTATGGGAAGTGAGTAGGGTTTAGGGAGTTAGGGGTTAATTAAAAAGGAAATAACATCCTGAATCATTGATCTCTAAGATCAACGGTCAAGATTTAATCTAGGGTTGGGTAGGTCAATAGGAAGTTGTGCTATAGGTTATGGATTAGGGTTATTTAATTGGTCTAGGTTAGTATTTTGGGCTAGGTCCAAAATTTAGCCAAATTAAAAGAGGTTATTTGTTAAATACCCAATTAATTGATAAAATAATTTATAAAAAATAGTAGTTAATAAATGATAAAAATGATTTTTATGCATAAAATGATTTAAAATTATTACATAATATTATAAAAATACAAAATATCATTTTCTGTGTAAATAATGTAATTATGCATATACAGACTATTATTGCAAAGTCATTGTAATTATAGCTTAAAGATACAAATATGTGTATACATATAATGATTAAATATTAATATAAATATAAATGATAAAAAATTAAGTAATAAATCATCATCAAATTATTTGTGATGCAATTAGTAATTATTTGGATAATAAAATGCTACAATAAATTAATTAAAATCTTTTTAAAATACAAAAAATTATGGAAAAATACTGGTTGATGCTCATGCATGATTTTGAAAGTATATATGCACTTTAAAAATATATGAGGAAAAATTGAGTATCAACAGCTGTCACTCTTTACCTGGGAAGGATGAAAGAGTTGTCGGGCAAAGAAATAATGACCAATTTTGACCGAATGGGGTGTTTTGAAAAATATAGGCCACACCCTAATCTCTGAGCTGCTTACATATTCCCGGTTTTACAGAAATCCGGCCACGTGTAGTTCTGGACCCCCTGGTGAATGAAACCAATGGAATTGTTACAAGAATGGTAGTATGTTTCGGAAAAGGTTCTTTTGTAAAGGGTGGTATCAGATAGGTTTGTGCAAAGTTTTGTAGGAAAATCTTAATTGTAATGGAGTATCACAGGGCAGGTACCTGAACGGTCATAGAGTGAAGGTGAGCAATTGATGGGAATCAGTTATATTTGAGATGATAGTAAGGTGTAAACGTGCGAGCAGAAACCAGAGCGAAAGTTGCTCCTGCTTTAGGAACGGTTATCTCCTGGATTTCTTACAAAACTTAAAACACAATGCATGCAAATATGTTGATTATTGCAAGAATTTAAACATGATGCAAATTCCCTTTGGACCATGAAGGTTGTTGTTGGACGGAGAGGATGACGTCCTTAGACCATGACGTCATGGGCCATGAGTCATGAGATAGGGGATTCACAAGTCATGAAATGATGTTCTTGGGCCATAAAAATGATTCCCCTGAACCATGAAACCTTTGAATAATGATGTGCAGTATTGAGAGATCCTCAGGCCATGACATGGTGTCTTCAGGCTATGAGGATGATGCCTTTGGACAGGTTGTCTATATATCAGCCCATGAAGTGCAGGGACATAGTATCAAAGGTAATAACAAGATAAAGCTTAGTATTGTGTAGAGTTTGGGGTAGAGCTTAGCCCCGAGAGAAGGAGATAATGCAAAGTTTTTTAGAATAGAGCAACACTTATGCAGGGAGAGACAGTGCTTAGTCCCATGAGAAGTTAGTTCTTAGCCTTATGCAAATATAGAGGCATGGCTTAGCCTCATCCAAGATTTGAGACAGGTCTTAGTCTCATGCAAAGAGAAGGGAGTGCTTAGCCTTATGCAAATATGGAGGCAGGGCTTAGACTCATGCAATGTTTGAGACAAGGCTCAATCTCATGCAAAGAGAAGGCAATGCTTAGCCTTATGCAAATATGGAGGCAGAGCATAGCCTCATGCAAGATTTGAGACAGAGCTTAGTCTCGTGCAAAGAGAAGACAATGCTTAGGCTTATGCAAATATGAAGACAGGTCTTAACCTCATGCAAGGTTTGAGACAAGACTTAGTCTCATGCAAGGGAAGGCAGTGCTTAGCCTTATGCAAATATAGAGGCAAGGCTTAGCCTCGTACAAGGTTTGAGACAGGGCTTAGTCTCATGCAAAGAGAAGGCAATGCTTAGCCTTACACAGTGAACAAGTAGCAAATAGGAGTAGAATATTTCTTTGTTGGAGATATATTTGCGTCTGATGGCCCGATTGTTATGAGGGTAGTGATTCGATATGTGTATATTTGTGAATACTCCTATTATGTTCACTATACCTGCATCTAAAGAAAAATCGTAAGTTTTGTAAGGGGAGGTTGGTTCGTGCCTTTGTCTTCTTGCTTTGCTCTGAAGGCCTTGTTCGAGTTGCCCTGGTAACATCTGGCTCTCCCAAAAATAAAGTTTTCAAAAATAGGTCTTTATTGATGAAATAAAGTTACATAAAATATAGTGTTGTATAGTATTAAGTAGATTAGATAAACTAATGATTGCAACACTTTTAGAGACATTGCGACTTCCTTACACAAGAATTTTGAGGGTCCTCCTCAAAATTCTACCCTAGTTGCCTCGCATATGATGGCATCGACTGGATTCGTTTTGAAATTTTGAGGGTCCTCCTCAAAATTCTGCCCCAGTTTCTAGTTCTGGGGATATGAAGATTTTATAAATATGTGGTCGAACCCACAGGGCTGCCTATGTATCCCCTCTTAGATGGGAATCAGGTCAAGCATAGTTCAGTTACATCAGATGAAGAAATGTAAATAGTCTAAACATAGTATCTCTTGACTTCGTCTGAATTGATAGGTTTTGGCCAAACTTCTCTGTCCATTTCTGCAAGTATGAGTGCTCCTCCTATTAGTATCCAGTGAACAATGTAAGGACCTTGCTAGTTGGGTGAAAATTTCCTTTTGGCTTCATCCTGATACGGGAAGATCCGCTTCAGCACCAGCTGCCTCGGCGCGAATTATCTTGGTCTGACCTTTTTGTTGAATGATCTGAACATTCTATTCTAATAAAGTTGACTGTGACATACTGCATTCATTCTTTTTCTGTCTATGAGGGCTAGTTGCTCATAACAGCTTCTTATCAATTCTGCAACACTAAGTTCGGCTTCTTGTATGATCCTTAAAGAGCGAATTTCTACCTCGGTTGGAATGACAGCTTCGGTACCATAAACCAGTAAATAGGGAGTTGCCCTAGCATTCTTTAGATCAAATGGCATCATCTTGTAGCAGTACACTCCCCATGTGTAATGAAGGTTGTTTTATCTGTGTCTTCTTCATCCATCCAGATCTAATGATAACCCGTGAAGCAATCTAGAAAGGATTGGAGTTCATGTTTGGTGTAATTATCGATCAAGATGTGTATATTTGATCATGGAAAATCGTCCGCGTGGGACTGGCTGTATTTAAATCCCGATAGTCAACACACACCCTGACTTTCCCATCTTTTTTTGGAACCGGTACAATATTGGCTAACCAGGTTGGGTACTGAACTACCCTGAGGATGTTGGCTTTGATCTGCTTAGTAACTTTTCCCTTGATTCTTAGGCCCATGTCTAGTTTGAACTTTCTGAGTTTCTTCTTTACTGGTGGACACATTGGATTGGTAGGCAACTTATGAGCCACTATGGATGTGCTCAAACTGGTCATGTCATCCTATGATCATGCAAAAATATCCTCATATTATTTTAGGAAACAAGTGTATTCTTCCTTTTCTGACGATGATAGGTGAATGCTTATACGAGTCTCTTTGACGGTTTCAGAATCTCCCAAATTGATTGCCTGAGTTTCGTCTAGATTGGACTTAAGTTTGTTCTCAAAATTTTTAACTTCTTTGATAACTTCCTTAGGTATTTCGTCCTCTTCTTCAGAATAACTATCCTTATATTGTGTTGTCTCATTACATATCATAGTTGCTGGCTCATTAGGAAAAGTAACAATAATGCCGCAGAAGGGAAAGGTAAAAGACGATAATAAATGCTAAATAACAATGCACTAATTAAATTTTGAAAATATCCAAAATAGGTACGGCTCGATGACTCGAGAAATTATTTCGAAAGAAAATGCATCTTCAAAATAAAATACTGAAAATATCTTAAATGCCTAAAATGGCTATTAAAACAGGCCAGGATAATTGCCAAGCTACCCAGGAAATCGATGGGCCCTAGATGGTGTGGTAGTCCAATTCTTAAGAACAACTCCCTTCTCCACAGTCCAAATGGTAAGGTCTTCCTCTTCCTCCTCCTCCTCCTCCTCCTCAACTATTGCACAACAATCCATGTCATCACTAGTATCATCCATTCTGGATTTTCCTTAGCCTTTAGGATCATTGGGAGTAAGAGGAGGTGGAGGACCTCTTGAAATGGTATGTTATACTGATAATGCTAGTATGCACGAACCAACCTTAGGGGATAGGAATAATAAAATAAAGAAAAATTAAAGATAAACAAGTAAGTAAGGATTCTAAAAAGTTTGTAGTATTTAAACACATATTGGGGTAATGTAAATCCACGTCCTAATTGGGGATCCTCGTTGTGCCTGAGGTAAGCCTTGCGACATGTTGATTTGGATAATTTCAGTGCCAATAATTGCCTCATTTCATTAATATAAAAATAGATGAATCTAAAACAACAATGAATAAGATAAGTCACCGATGGCACTTGGTCTTATTATAATTGCAAAAAAGTAAATAAACCTAATCTACTTGGTCTCAAAAGGACCTTCTCCAGGCTCGTTGTTTTTGACTTCGTCGATCAAATTCCCCATCGATCTAGCAATAGTAGTGGTATGTTACGTACCATGCCGAACCTGGGGACTTTGTGCCTCACTTTTTGCAAAACAAATTTGGTTAGACCCTTTTCCCCTCCAGACTCGACTATTTATACATCAATAATTATCATATTGGCACCTATTTCTCCAACATTAATGCACAAAATTGTGGCTGCGTCCATTGGAATTATGGAAACCCGATGGACTTTTGGACGAGGCTTGTCTTAAAGGGTTATTATGTGGACAACATATTAACCCAGCTAGGTTTGACCATGATGCATGTATAATTAATCAGAGTAAAGTTTCTATAGTGGTCTAGACTGGTACCCTCAAGTGGACAACTTAAGGGGGAAAGGCACGGAACGTCGATTGCACCGCTGATCGACTAATTTTACCGCAAATAAGCCTTTCTAAATGTAAAGGGTGATATATAGGAAGCGCGCAAATACTCATCAAGCACTACTATAGTATTGATTAAGCACGACTGGAAAATGATGTTGAGCATGATTTTTATAACAATAAATAGCATGTTGTCACGTATTTGCATGTTAAAAATGATAAATGCGATATTTAATAAGTGAAAGATGTTTAAGAAAGAAAACAAGGAGACAAGTTAGTTTCTGTAATAAAGGAAATCATAAATGCTCGAAAATAGGCAATTAAATCCAGATAAAGGAGGAAGGGGAAAGCGTGCACACGTATTAATAGAAAAAGCATGCTTAAGACTAATTCACAAAAAGAAAGTTTGTTATGGTAAGAGCCTAAGTATCCCCAGCAGAGTCGCCATGCTGTTGCGCCTCTTTTTTCCTCGTAAAGTCTGGGTTTCAACATTTGGGCCAACTCATTTCCTTTTGGGATTGGGTAATGGATTTGAAGAGTCACCACCTAACGGATTAAGGTGCGTTAGGGAACCTAGAATAATTAACTCGTAAAACCAGTTTATGTCACCAGAGATTGGGTAAGGGATCAAATTATCTCGAGGGAAAGGTATTAGGCACCCCTCGAGGTCTACAACAGTGGGTCCCGGCCAGACTCAATTAAGAAAATTAGTCTTTAAAGGAAAGTTTAAACAATTTAAAACAAATAGACAATTACTTTAAAACAAGAATTAAAGGGGTCCGAGGTTTTTATCCTATAGGATCATTTCCATGCAATACATGGTAACTTTTCCCAAATTGGGGTGTTACGCATAGCATTAGTGCACTGGTCATCTTCTCCTTTACTACACCGTTACTATTTTTAGTTGTTACCTAAGCGTTCTAATAGCTTCTAATGTGTACCTTATGCTTGCACTACCCGTAGCTTACCTATAGTCCTGGAGGTGCTTAGGACTTCTATTTTGGATCGATCTAGACTCACCTACATTGCTTAAAAATGAGATAACTAAGCAACAAACAAAATTCAGATGAGACTATCATGTAAAGAGCAAATAAAGGGGCTCATGTTAACCTCCACAAATAGCCAACCAATGCACATAATTCAAAAAAACAAAATTTAGGATCCTATAGGTAGGATATCTAGATAAGCATGAACAGAATACATAACAGCTTTATTAAAGCGGGCAACAATATCTATCAGTTTGCCTACTGATTTTTGTTAATATTCTGAACCTGGGCGTGTTTCAAGAAGCAAGAAATCATAGCTTTTTATAGACCCAGAATTCTTAATTACCTTACAATCTTGACTAAGTGAGGACCAGAGCATAATTCTAAAACTATTAATTAACGACCATAATTTAAAAACTAATGATTGATTTTAACATGTAGATTTCATCTTGTTTAGATCCTATAGGCATGCTTTCTAAGTGGTAAAACTGATTATAAGCATTATTTCCTATAGACATGATATATAAACAGAGAAACTAGTTTTTTTTTCACTTCCTATATGCATGATGTCTAAGTGTCAAGACATATTTTATATGTATTTCCGATAGGCATGGTATCTAAGTGTCAAGACTGATTTTATATGTATTTCCTATAGGCATAATATCTAAGTGTTGAAGTAGTTTTTACTCTTATTTCCTATAGGCATGATATATAAGCGGGTAAAGGCATTAACCAGTTTCCAAGGGACTTCAATAAAGAATATCCTATAGACATGACATCTAATGCACACATGGGGTTTGAAAAATATGGTTCTTGATGCAGAATTGACAAAACTGACTAGAAGGAGGATTTCTTGGATGCAAAGTGAAAATTCAGGATTACAAATATTGAGATAAGTCCTATAGGCATGGTTTCTAATGGCATAAAGAATCACCACAACAACTTATAGTCATGATTTCTACTCGAATCCAACAAAGTTATATAAAAATCCGTCCCCAGCTTTTACTAATAACCCCATATATATTTTTACAAGGATTATTACATTACTACAGACCATTATGAATAAAGTACACATTGGAAAATCATTATACTATAGGGAGCCGTGGCAGGCCCAATGTCAACGTGGAAGCCAAGCCTTCAAGCAAGTTTTATGTCCACATGTAGTTGATAACACAAATAGGCTTCTGGTGTGTCAAAGTTCCCAAGGGCCTTAGGGACCCCAGGAAATGCTCACACTGGGGGTGGTGGGACCCTAGATAACTAAGAGTAAAAGTTTGTAAATAGTGTATAAGGGTAAGGGACAGTTTCAGAAAGAAAGCAGTTTGAATTTTTCAGAAGTGAACGAAAAAAGAACAGAACCATATTCTGACAGATTGGTTCAGATATCGATAGAAAAAATTAAACAATCACAACACAATGAGAACACTTAAATCATAGACAGAACTGACCACACACATTCATAATTCCTAAACAACTTCAGAATAGGGACCGGGTAATCAAAACAACGTTCACGTTGCTGGAGTTAAGTCGATTTACTGGTTATCTCTAGGTGGAATTGTGCACACAGTTATTAAGCAGAGGAAAACATGCTGAAATTAAAATGACTAGCCAAATGGCCCTACAGAACAGGGTGGGGTAATAGTATTTTAACATACTATTTTCAGAAACAAGTAAAAAGTGTCATGGACTAAACAGAGACATGCTAAGGTAAACTAATCATACTAACATATAGAACAGGATAAGTTAACAGGAATTAAGGCTTGCTAGTTATGAGAGCAATAAACAGGAATATAGAGCAAACAGAAGCATGTTGAAATTCATAATGAACGAACTACATAGCATATAGATGAGAGCATGATAACAAAAGTTAAGCCATACCACTTAAGAGGTAGCAAACAGGAAGGTGAAGGCAAGTGGAATCCAAGTGTCTAGCCTTCGCTTTCAGCCGGCTAGACATGATAGCAAATAGAAGTAACAGAAAAAACTACAATTGTGAGTGTGTGAGTAAGAGTTTATGTGTGTGTAGGTGTTTCTTTCAGTATCTTTCCGTGCGTTTTTCGTGTTTTCTAAAAAATCAGAATGGGGAGGTTTATTTAGCATTTAAAAAAGTAAAACAAATAAGGCAAAGAAAGTTAAGAGTTCACAAATAAGGTATGCAAATAAATTAACAAGTTAACTAGGGCTAGGCCCAATCAATTAACATACCAGGATCCGGGAAAGACCCATTAAAGTAGAGAGAATCAATTAACAGACAAGTTTGTGGTTTAATAAGGTAACCAAATAAATCAAAGATCATTAATGGGCCATTTAAAACAATCAAATCCCATAAATTAGGCTAGTAACCTAATTAAGACAAGTAGTACCAATTACGAGTCACAAATAAGGAAAAATAAGGAAAATCAGAAAAATACCAATTTTAACAGAAAATATAATTTCGAATCCCAATTAAGAAAATAAATTAGTTAATCTCTATAAATTGACAGGGAAAAAGAATAACGTGCAAATATCAGAACAAACAGTGAAATGATTAGAAACCCTTGGGATTAGAACATAGATATGAAAAGCAGTCGAGAAAACAAAGAGAACCAGAGTTAAAACACTCAAACTCTTTAGAATTTTTTTGCAGAAACACAAAGATGAAACCCTAGCTTTAGAGAAAAGCTAAAATTGGTTAATAACAAGAAAAAAAAGATTTTTAAAGAGAAATATCCGATAAACTCAAAATCATCTTAGATCTATGGAGATCTGAATAGACTTGAGTAGAAAGTGACTAGGACTTTTTTTAAAAAAATAACAGAGGTGAGAAAAAATCCTATTTGGAACGAGAGGTTTAAGCCATAAACATGAAGATAACAATACTCACAAATATAGAGATGAACACAGGCAGGTTCATTGAGAAAATGAAAGGTTTTGACCGAGTCTTGTTCGAATCTCCTTTAGATTCCATAAAACAATAAAGAAATCGAACAACCAGTAAAGGTAGGAGGCCGGATGGGACTAAGACCAATGGGAAACCCTATGGATTGAAGGGGGTCAGATGACGGTAGCTAGGGTTAGGGGAGAGTTTGAGAGAGAAACGAGGAGGGAAGAGAAACAGGGGCGGTGTTTATGGCAAGTGAGTAGGGTTTAGGGGTTTAAAAAGGATATAACATCCTGGACCGTTGATCTCTGAGATCAACGACCAGTATTTGATCTGGGGTCGGGAGGGTCAATAGGAAGTCGGGCTATGGGTTATGGATTAGGGTTATTAAATTGGGCTAGGATAGTATTTTGGGCCAGATACAAAATTAAACCAAATTAAAAGGGGCTATTTGTTAAATACCCAATTAATTGATAAAATGATTTGTAAGAAATATTTAATAAATGACAAAAATTATTTTTATGCATAAAAATAATTTAAAATAATCACTTAATATTATAAAAGTATAAAATATCATTTTCCGTGTAAAAAATGTAATTATGCACATACAGGCTATTATTGCAAAGTAATTGCAATTATAGCTTAAAGATACCGATATAATTATGCATAAAACGATTAAAGCTTAATATAAATATAAATGATAACAAATCAAGTAATAAATCATCATAAAATTTTTTGTGATGCGATTAGTAATTCTTTGGATAAAAAAATGCTAGAATAAATTAATTAAAATCCTTTTAAAATTACAAAAAATTATGGAAAAATACTGGTTGATTCTCACACACTATTTTAAAAGTATATATGCACTTTAAAAATATATGAGGAAAAAATTGGGTATCAGCAGACGAACAGAAAGTGTCCTTCACTGAACTACCCCTCATAAACCCTTACTTAGTTTTTGCAAAAAAATAATTTTTACCCTGGACCCAAATTCATTCCTTAGTCCAACACAAACCAAAAGGAGTCGAAGAATATGTTGTCGCCTCAAAACTTGACCAGCATCCTATTCCTGCCACTCGAGAGGAACAATATATCACCCTTCAAATCCCAAATATTTTTCCTAAACAATGGAGAGATCATGGTTTTAACCGTATCCATTTTGGTGCTATACGAATCGCTTTAACATATCAGAGAAGAAAAGGACAACCTGTAGTAGCTCGACTTTCTCTTCTTGATAAAAGATACTTGGAGTACCAACATGCAAATTTGAGTACTGCAAAACTTACCTTGAATGCTGGGATTGTCTTCATAACTATCTTTCCGAATTTTAACATGTCCCTTTATGACCCATACTTAATCGAAGCACCAAAAATTCAAGTCCAATTCCAAGGAGCCTCTTTATTTTGGGAATTAGAAAATTCCATCTACCAAAATAAAGTGTTGAACAACATCGGCAATACCATAAAGAACGTGGCCCATACACAGAACAAAATGATGAGCAAAGTGGAAAAAATTGAGAAAAAGGTGGAGCAGACATTGTCTCACCATGCAGGACTAATCAAGCCTTGGAACTAACGTTGGCAAATTTACAATATGAGATTTGTCCGTCATGAACTACACTTTTCCAATTCTGTCAACAACAACAAAAGGAGACGATTTCAATCAGAGAATAAATTCATCTTCTAAGAAATGACTACTTTGAGTCACAAAATTCAACTTTAACTTCTACCCTATGTCTCCACAAGCTTATTCCCTTTCAAAATTGGACTGCATATTTTCTACTTTTCTAGTTACCTCACAAAAATCTATTTCTTTTACCCAATCCTTAAAAGAAGTACATGATTTTGATATTGCAAAAATGGTTTGGGAAAGGAAAGATTATCTTGCAGTAAAAAACACACACAAAAAAAAGGTGAGATCATTGTTAAAGTTCAAAAGGGTCCAACCCCTAAAATCTGATGATTTTTGACCAAAAAGCTCCAAACCACTATGTTTCCCAACCAAGAAACATGTCAGAAGAAGAGACCCCGTGGTTGGAACCTCTAAATTCATCAGACGATGAAATAATGGAAGATAGCTCTCAATCAAGCAATGAATCCACAACAAACTCTTCTGAAGATGACGATCCTCCAATATTTGTAAACCAGCCAAGAGACCTAGAAATATCTAAAGTAGATGAGGATCAAGAAGTCATGATAGATTAACCAATCCTAGAAAGAGGATATGGGCCCATGGCGTCAAAATCAGTTGGAACTGGTTTCCACACTTTCACCTTAGATGAAGTCAGGGTTTCAAAATATCCTCAAAGAATCAAAGACTTCTATACTTGGATGGTGACGATAAATTTGGTGGAACGAGAAAAGTATAGCATCCTGTTATAACTCACATCACGGTTCTCAGGAATTCTTAGAGATTGGCGGAACTCATTTGGAATTCAAGATAAAAATACTTTTCTTACTTCCCAAGACTTTGCCTTCAACATCAGAATCCTACATGAAGTTTCCTATGGAGATACTGGCCAAAGACAAGAAAAGATGCGAAGACAACTCTTTGAGATGAAGTGTGTGTCATTCGACAGAAATGACATTGACAAGCATTTTCAAAAAATAGCGAAGATATACTTCGAGATTAATGGATACATCAATCTAAAGCAAGCCTTTGTCTCTTCCCTTCCAAAGTTGTTGGCAATCTAAACACCATGACCATTGTCACACCCCAAAAACCGAGGAGCACGACCGGCGCTCAACCGAGTAAACCTGACTGAGCAAGCCTGTTATGTTTCATTCTACCCAAATTAATTCATGAATAAATAGGAGATGGACTCCATTAATCACACTTAGTAATTATTTCTTTAACAACTTCCATTTCATTTCCATTAGCTGCTTAAATCATAATTATCAAAATATTACAAGTTTTATAAATCTTTGCCAAACATCAATATTTCTACTTTAATTCCAATACCCGACACTACCCACAACCTGTCTTCGGAGCCTCTAAACACAACCAAAGAGTAATGTAATATGGAAATTCCGGTAACAAGGCTCCGGCTATACCTCAAATGTAAAGTAGATGATAAATAGATGAAACAGGACCCCGAAATGAAGTGGGGCTCACCAAGTCAGCTGAAAGGACGATGCGGCACTAGCTGCGACCAACACTGCCTACTATTGAAACACCTATATCCATTTAAAGATGTAGCGCCCCTGGTGAAAGGGACGTTAGTGCCATCGAATAGCACTAGTATGTATAACTAAACACCTTCTAGTTAGAAAGAACTTTCATACAAGAATAAGAAATCACGAGTATAACTCACAAGCTTTAAACTATCACAACATTATCAAATAAGGGAATCATACAACTTTCACATCATTTTTTAGTAGTATTTAGTTTGGGGCATTTCACATTATTCATCATTGCTCATAATACCACCGCTATCTAGAGCGGAGTCCGATCTTGACCCAATCGGCTAGGTTGCCTCATTTGAGGCATACGCTTCAATCACAATCTCATTTTTTCTTTTTTCCCGAAAATTCAATTTTAGCATAATACAACCATGTGTGCGGCATGGCGTCCGATCTCGGTGTCACGAATCAAACTGGAGGGCCATGACTAGCACCCGACCCTACTTGCCGGGCACCAACATACATTTTATTTAACCTTCGTTATTATCTTTTGGGGCTGACGAGATCAATATAAATGGTAGACATGGATCATGGACAACCAACAATAAAATGTGATGGCATGAACATACATAACATGGGGTGACCAGACAATCAAGAAACTATATATAAGGTACGAGCTACCACACTACCATGAAAGACTATACAACAAAAACTAGCCGACAAGGCATACCAAACTATACATGAGTCGACGCCTGTCTATGAGACTCTAAAGGAACATAAGTGCTGCAACATAGCCGGAACAGGGCCCCAACATACCCATAATGTCTATAACAAAAATGCATACCAAGACCAAGGCATGTTCGGAGAAAGGATCTTGCCAATCACCGCTGAACTAGACAGCCTACTGTGGTGGGATGCTGCACCTGCCTGTCTATCAGTACCTGCAGCACGACATACAACGTCCACAAATAAAAGGACGTCAGTACGAATAAAGTACTGAGTATGTAAGGCAGGAACCATAAATAGGAACAAGAATTTAAGCATGGATAAAGAATATACAACCTGTAACATCTCAGTACCTCTAAGGGCTACTGACATAAAATGCATGATACATATGTATAAATACATAAACTTTTAAAACATTCGCCTCTGTGGGCATCAGCATCATCATATTGTACTCGGCCATAATAGTCTCGGTAAAAAACATACCCGGCCATCATAAGGCTCGATAGAACCGTACCCGGCATGGTGGAGCTCGGTAAAACCCAACTGATCAGTGGTTGCACAATAGGTGCCATACCAGGCCGACTACAGCGTGGCTCGATAGAGTAAAATAGATAAATATATATAATGTATGGTCGACTCATGGACTCACGTTCTAAACCTTTAAGAGTGACGTAAGGTCGGTATCCTGTGTACACGTTATTAGGACTAACTCTTCAGCATGAACCTTATGAGAATCAGGAAGTACCAATAGATTTGATAACATAAGAATAAGAGAATAAATATCACATCAATCATTCCATAAGAGGGGAAACAATGTAAGTACTGCTAGCTTCTAAGAGTGTAGTGTCTTTGGAAGCTCGTTCATTAAACTATGTACGATCAGAGTCGTGCAAAAGAAGGAAAGGGATAGCCTCACATACCTTGTATATACTTCCCCAATCTCAAGCTATGCAATTGTCACAACTCCTTAGTCTACAATAAGAGAAAGGATACTATCGTTATCATTTAAGTGTCATAACTATCATGTATCGACCACAACCTATTTTACGATGAAACGGACATAACCTCCCCTATATATGTGACTTCACACAATTCCAAACAATCACCAAACAGCCCAAACAACATCAATAATGATCATATTGAGCCTCCCGAAACAGTCCATGCACAACCTATTTACTTCATACATACGACGGCCACCGTAGTCGTGTCAAACGACCCGAAAATGTTACGAAGAACTACAAACCCACAACCATACATATATATGGTGTTTCTACACACCCTTCATCCTCCTAAACTCCAAAAAATAGTATTAAAACACGCAGCCCAACAGCAACACAAAACAGTCCACAAAACAATCCGCTACGAGTGAATAACTCAAACTCACGGCTTCCGATCACTGTTCCGTGAGTTCTTACATGTATACAACGAATTACCCTGAATTCACAGCAAAAAAAAAATGTATGAAAGAGATCAGTAAACGTACCTTACTCGTTGGATAACCCAGTCCTTCCCTTGGTTCTTCAAACTCTAGGTTTTACCCCCAATTAGAACTTGAAAGAGAGGGAAAATCGATTAGGGTTTGTGGATAATTTTTGGGAGAAAGTTTGCGGGGGTTTTGGTCTGGTTATTTGTGATAGATGATGAGGGTTATATTGCAGGAGATAACCCTTTAAATGGGCTCTTTGGCTGACCCGAAATTGCCTATTTTTGGGCTAACATTTAACCAAGTAGGTGACACACCTACTTGTCGCCTAGCAGCTTGTGCAGTATCACAAAAATGCATATATCTCTCTACTCCAATGTTGTATTGATAAATGATTTAATGAATTGGAAACTATACTCATAGATCTTCAATTTGGTGGGTAGATCACCCCGTAATTCCAAGTAGATTGGGAGAAAAGATTAATGACATTTGACCTAAAGTTTAAGTAAAACCATGAACCTAAGTTGCGACAACTTTTGTCGACTTTTGTCTCATAACTTTTTTTACTTCAAGACTTATGATACGGATACTATATGATTCAAATAAATTAAAACACTACTTCTTGAGTGTATTAAGCACCTCTAGGTTTACCCAAAAATACGGCCGACAACATCCTTGATTCGTTTAACTTCTAATACTTGTTAACCACCCTTATACACCTTTGTATCATTTAAGACCAATAGTATTAACTTCTTATCATCTTAAAGATAATCTCTTCATAGATTTACATTGACTACCTTATGGCATGAACTAACATACATGAATATGGGTTGTAACACCCACCCCCCAGGAACATTCATCCTCGAATGTAATGGTTTATGAGGAGTCCAAATCATCGTGGATTCCAACGGAAATTTCCGGTCAATTTTCCCCTATAAAATGGTCACTAGCAAAATTTGCAAGTATTTAAGCCCAATGTATGGCCTCACAAGGCTACAAAAAGCCTTATGGACATGTACATTATCTGCATATCACCATTTTGTATTAAGGAAGAGTGTTTTCAAGTTATTGCTTACCTCATAAAGCCGTTTCACCTTTCCAATGTATCCTGAGTTCCGCCAGCATCCTTGTTATCATCATTCTAGAATAGGTAAGGGTATTTAGACTTCATCTCTTCTTCCGCTTCCCATGTCATTTCGTCCATATTCTTGTTCCTCCAGAATACTTTGACGGAAGCTACATTTTTGTTCTAAGCTTGCGGACTTGTTGATCTAATATAGCCACTGGCACTTCTTCATATGATAGATCCTCTGTAACTTGTACATCATTGATAGGAACAACTCGAGAAGGGTCTCCAATACATTTCCTCAATATAGGTACGTGGAATACTGGATGGACAAATTCCAATTCGGATGGCAATTCTAACTCATAAGCAACATGTCTAATTCGGTGAAGAATTTTATACGGATCGATATACCTTGGACTCAGCTTACCTTTCTTCCCAAAATGCATAACACCCTATATTGGTGACATCCTCAGGAAAACCCAATCACCAACCTCAAACTCCAAATCACGACGTCGGACATCGAAATAAGACTTTTGCCTGCTTTGTGCCGTCCTCAATCGTTCCTGTATCACCTTCACCTTCTCAATGGCTTGGTGAGTCAAATATGGCCCATATAATTCTGTTTCACTGACTTCGAACCATCCAACTGATGATCTACATCTTCTCCCGTATAGTGCCTCATATGGGGCCATTTTAATACTGGAATGGTAGCTATTATTGTAGGCGAATTCTATGAGTGGATGATGGTCATCTCAATTTCCCTTAAAATCAAGAAAACATGCTCGTACAATATCTTCCAGTGTCTGAATGGTACGTTCAGCCTGTCCGTCATTCTACGGATGAAATGCAGTGCTGAGATTCACTTGTATGCCTAAACCTGTAATGACCCGGCCGGTCGTTTTTGGAATTTAAACCCCATTTCCCCATTAACTACTTCCCCTAAGTTCTTTTATGCTATTTTGGTTTGCCGGGACGTTCAGTGTTAGGAGCCGGAGTATTTTGGGACACTTAGTCCCTAAATGAGAGCTTAAGAGTTGAAAAATGGTCCGTATTTGGAACAGTGTGAAGATGACCTCAGAATGGAAATCTGATGGTTTTGTTAGCTCCGTTAGGTGATTTCGAGGTTGGGAGCGTGTTCTCAATGTATTTTGGGGGTTCGTAGCTCATTTAGGCTTGAAATGCCGAAGTTTGAATTTTTGAAGTTTCCGGTCCGATAGTGAGTTTTTGATCCGAGGTCGGATTTGAATTCCGAAAGTTTTTGTAGCTCTTTCATGTCATTTGGGATGTGCGTGAAAAATTTCAGGTCATTCGGGCGAGGTTCGGTTAGGTTTTTGATCGAAAGTGTGTTTTGTTGGAATTTGAAGATCCTAGGCTTGAATATTTGATTTAATTAGATTTTCGGTGTTATTTTAGGTGTTTTAAGGATTGGTACAGGTTTGAAAAGGTAGTAGGTGGTATTGATACTTTTGGTTGAGGTCCCGGGGGCTTCGGGATGATTTTGGGTGGTTTGGGGACCGCAGAAGTGGCTCCCTTATCGCAGAAGCGAGATTTGGTCTTCCCCTCAGGAACCGCAGAAGCGGTTGATTGACAGCATGAGCGGTACCATAGAGGCAGTTATTTATCCGCGGAAGCAGAATATGACCTTTAACGAGAAGCCGCATAAGTGGTTATATTGCCGCTGAAGAGGGACCGCAGAAGCGGTCCCTTGTCCGAGAAGCGGAAATGTTCGTGCAAATATAGAAATTCGAGGGTTTTGATTTCATAAGTTAGAAAACTCAATTTGAGCACGGGAGATGGCGATTTTGAGTGGATTTTGAAGAGAAAATAATTGGGTAACGTTTCTTTGATCCATTTTCATTATATTTCATCATTATATAGCTAAATACATTATTGGAATTCGAATTTAGGATAAAAACATGGAAAATTTGGGGTAAAACTTCATAGACAAAACTATTGGGTTTTGAGGGGGAATTTGACCTCCGATTTGTGAGATTTTTATATGGTTAGACTCGTGAGAGTACGAGGGTTCTGAAAATGTCAAAATTATTTGATTCCGAGATGTTGGCTGGAGGGGCATTTTGGTAATTTTACCTATTTTCGTTCCCTGGCTTTAATTTTAACAGTGGAATCAGTTGGTGCAATATTATTTACGATATGTAATTGAATTGAAGAGATTTGGGCCATTTGGAGTCGGCTACTCGTGGCAAAGCCGTGGTTTCTATTGATATTGAGCCGATTCGAGGTAAGTGGCTTGTCTAACCTTGTGTGGGGGACCTTTCCCCTTAGGATTGTTACTTGATGTTTGCGTGCCTTGTGCGTGAGGTGACAAGCACATACTTGAGCTGATTGATGAAATCCCGTTTTTTATTTAAGCTATGGAAATGTAGTTCTTATTCTTATTTGCGTTATTCTATTTGAAGTTATGACTTGTGCTAGGTTAGTAAAAACATGTTTAGCTGATTTGACTGTCTAATTGCTCAAGTTGTTTTGACTACGCTACGTGAAGCATGCTAGGCTAGTTCTATCTGTTGTTTATTTTTCGTACTTTATTTCTTGGTTTGTTTATGGCTGTGGTTGCGCATTTACATTGGGACTGCGGGTTCGATTCCCGATAGATCCTCTATTGTTTGTTTACTTTGGTACTGCGGGATCGATTCCCGATAGATCCCCTTACACTTTTACTTTGGGACTGCGGGTTAGATTCCCGATAGATCCCCGTGCGCTTTTACTTTGGGACTACGGGTTAGATTCCTGATAGATCCCCCCTGCACTTTTACTTTGGGACTGCAGGTTACATTCCCGATAGATCCCCCTTGCATATTGGTACATGATTTGGATTACGGGAGGGTATCCCGGGAGATCCACTGGACATTTGAGGAAAGGGCTACAGGACGGTATCCTGGGAGACCCTCATTGGTATCAATGACATTGCACTGTGTTTACTATGTCTTTGTAGTTGCTATTGTTTCGTTGACCTATCTTATTTCATCGCCATATTTATTATTCCTGTTAGATTATTATACTGTTAATTATTATTATTATTATGATATTTTGCCTCAGTAAGGCTCTGACCTTCCTCGTCACTACCCAACCAAGGTTAGGCTTAGCACTTACTGAGTACCGATGTGGTGTACTCATGCCCTTCCTGCACATGTTTTTCATGTGCAGATTTTTCAGGTACCTCTACTCAGGCGCACTATCCTTGAGGCGAGGAGATACACAGAGACTTCGAGGTATATCTGCCGCGTCCGCAGACCAGGAGTCTCTATTCTGTTCCAGCTTTAGTATCTAGTTTACCCCTTTCCTTCCAGTTGTTTAGATATTCTGGAGTTAGAGCAGTGTACTATGTTCCCCTTAGCCTGTGGTTCCCGTGAGTTTTCGGGTTTTGGGTTTGAGTTGTAGACTTCCGCATCTTTTGAGTTGTTTAGGCCTAGCGGCCTTATTTGCAGTTATTATTTAAATATGTTTAGCTTTATAATATTTATTCCGCAAGTTAAGTTGCTAAATTTCTGCATTGTTAGGCTTACCTAGTCGTAGGAACTAGGTGCCATCAAGACATGTTCATGGAGGGTGAACTGGGGTCGTGACAAGTTGGTATCAGAGCTCTAGGTTCATAGGAGTCACAGAACATAGGCCGATTGTTTAGAGTCTCGCTGATCGGTATGGAGACATCTGTACTTATATACGAGAGGCTATTTAACCGTTAGGAAAATTTTGATTTATTTGATTCCCTATCGTGCGAGATTTTTGGCATCACAATCCTAAAATCTACCTTCTATTCTCTCACAGTTGGTGAGGACACATGCTACTCGAGATGATCTTGCACCCACACCCCCTACTTCAGCCATCAGAGGCTGGGACCGGGGGAGAGGTCAAGGACGCGCACGTGGTGCAGCTAGAGCACCTGCGCAAGCTGCCGCCGAGGTATCACCAATAGATCCAGCCAAAGTTCAGGCATCTGACGCGCCTACAACTACTACTACTCCAGCCCTTCAGGAGACTTTGGCACAATTCCTGAGCATGTTTGGTACATTGATTTAGGCTGGATTGATTCAGGTTGTACCGACTACTTCACATATCGGGGGAGGGACCCAGACTTCCACCGCCCCAACTCCAGAGCAGCGAGCTTCCATTGGTCAGGTTCCAGGTCTCATGACGACACAGCCTGTGGTCCCAGTTCAGCGGGTAGTGAGGAGCTCTCACCGAGTAGAGGACAGGTGGGTCCAGGAGATAGAGGACAGACGAGGTCAAGAGGGAGAGTATAGAGGAGTGAGTAGACCTTGTGGACCGGGGGAGATATACTGGTCCTTATTTTGGAGGTAAGGTGCATCATGGTAGATGTTATGTGGGTCAGCCAGCTGAGTCTGCATCTTAGAGTTCCCACGGAGTTTCAGGTGTTCAAGGGTCTCGGAGTACCCGTACCGCCCAATTTCCACTGCCACGCCAGTCACGAGGTTGCTTTGAGTGTGGTGACATACGCCATATGGTGAGGTATTGCCCTAGACTTGGGAGGGGTGCACCTCCACAGACCTTTCGGCCACAGCTCGCCCAGCAGAGTTCTCAGGCTTTAGTTACAACCATAATTTCTTCCCCACCTACCCGTACCGAGACTGTTGCCTCCAATTCTGTCATCACAGGTATTGTTATGGTTTGTTATAGAAGTGTATCAGTTCTATTCGATTTAGGTTGTACTTATTCTTATGTGTCTTCTTACTTTGCTCCGCATTTGGGTGTGCCCCGGAATTCTTTGAGTGCCCCTATCTATGTTTCTACTCCTGTGGGAGATTCTTTTGTTGTAGACCACATTCATCGGTCATGCTGGGTTACTATTTGTGGTTTTGAGACCAGAGCGGACTTATAGTTACTCGGTATGGTGGATTTTGACATCCTTTTAGGCATGGACCGGTTGTCGCCCCATTTTGCTATTCTTGATTGTCACGCCAAGACCGTCGCACTGGCTATGCTAGGTATTCCGCATATTGAGAGAAGTGGCACTTTAGATCACACTCCCAGTAGAGTTATCTCTTTTCTTAAAGCTCAGCGTAAGGTTGAGAAGGTGTGTACTGCGTATTTAGCTTATGTGAGAGATGTCAGTGTTGATGCCCCTTCTGTTGATTCAGTCCCAGTGGTACGGAATTATCCCGATGTGTTTCCAGCTGATCTCCCGGGCATGCCGCCCGATAGAGATATTGATTTTGCCATTGATCTGTTGCCGGACACTCAGCCTATTTCCATTCCTCCGTATCGCAGGGCTCCTCCTGAGTTGAAGGAGTTGAAGGATCAATTGCAGGAATTGTTGGGTAAGGGTTTTATTTGGCCCAGCATTTTTCCGTGGGGTGCACCTATCTTGTTTGTGAAAAAGAAGGATGGTTCTATGTGTATGTGCATTGATTATCGCCAGTTGAACAAAGTTACAGTGAAGAACCGTTATCCTTTGCCTCGTATTGATGATCTGTTTGACCAGCTTCAGGGCGTACTGGTATTTTCCAAGATTGATTTGTGCTCAGGTTATCATCAGTGGAAGATTCGAGAGTCAGATATCCCGAAGACTGCCTTCGAAACTCGGTATGGTCATTACAAACTCCTTGTCATATCATTCGGGCTGACTAATGCCTAGCAGCTTTTATGCATGTGATGCACAGTGTATTCATGCCATATCTTGACTCATCCGTTATTATTTTCATTGACGATATTCTGGGGTATTCCCGGAGTCGGGAAGTTCATGAACAACACCTGAGGATAGTGCTTCAGACCTTGAGAGAGAAGAAATTATATGCAAGTTCTCAAAATGTGAGTTCAGGGGTAGTTCCGTCGCATTCCTAGGCCACTTGGTATCGAGTGAGGGCATTCGGGTGGATCCGAGGAAGGTGGAGGCCGTGCACAGTTGGCCCAGGCCCTCCTCAGCTACAGAGATTTGTAGTTTCCTTGGGTTGGCGGGTTATTACTATCACTCTGTGGAGAGGTTTTCATCGATTGCGGCCCCTATGACTAGATTGACCCAAAAGGGGTGCCCCACTTCAGTGGACAGAGGAGTGTGAGGTGAGTTTCCAAAAGCTCAAGAAAGCTTTGACTTCAGCCCTAATCTTGATGCTGCCTACCGGTTCGGGGTCCTATACATTTTATTGTGATGCCTCACGAGTTGGACTTGGAGCGGTGTTGATGCAGGACGGTAGGGTGATTGCTTATGCGTCCAGACAGTTGAAGGTACATGAAAAGAACTACCCTGTCCACGATCTTGAGTTAGATTCTATTGTTCATGCCTTGAAGATCTGGCGTCATTATTTGTATGTGGTGCCTTGCGAGATCTACACTGACCATCAGAGTTTGCAGCACTTGCTTAAGCAGAAGGATCTTAATATGCGTCAGAGAAGATGGTTAGAGTTGTTAAGGGATTATGATATTACTATTATTTATCACCCGGGCAAGGCCAATGTGGTAGCCAATGCCTTGAGTCGCCGGGCGGAGAGTTTGGGGAGTTTGGCATATTTACCAGCCTCAGAGAAACCCATGGCGATGGATGTTCAGGCTTTAGCTAGCCAGTTCGTGAGATTGGACCTTTCGAAGCCCAGTCAGGTTCTAGCCTGTGTGTTTTCTTGGTCTTCCCTATTTGATCGTATCAGGGAGCGGCAGTATGATGATCCTCATTTGCTTTTTCTTCATGACAGTGTTCAGTGTGGTGATGCCAGAGATGTGACCATCGGGGATGATGGGGTATTGAGGATGCAGGGCCGGATTTGTGTGCCCAATGTTGATGGTCTTCGAGAGTTGATTCTAGTAGAGGCCCATAGTTCGCGGTATTCCATCCATTCGGGTGCCGCAAAGATGTATCAGGACTTGAGGCAACACTATTGGTAGAGGCGGATGAAGAATAATATAGTTGACTACGTGTCTAGATGCCTCAACTGCCAGCAGGTGAAGTATGAGCACCAGCGTCCGGTAGGTTGCTTCAGCAGATAGAGATTCCAGAGTGGAGGTGGGAGCGTATCACCATGGACTTTGTATCGGGACTCCCACAGGCCTTGAAGAAGTTTGATTCCATTTGGGTCATTGTGGACAAGCTGACCAAGTCTGCTCATTTCATTCCTATGTGTACCACTTATTTGTCGGAGTGGTTGGCAGAGATGTATATCAGGGAAATTGTCTGTTTGCATGGTATTCCAGTTTTTATCATTCCAGACAGATGTACTCAGTTTACATCGCGATTGTGGAGAGCGTGCAACAGGAGTTAGGCACTAGGGTGGAGTTGAGCACAGCATTTCACCCCCAGACGAACTGACAGTCCAAGCGTACTATTCAGATTCTTGAGGATATGCTCCATGCGTGTGTGAATGAGTTTAGAGGGTCTTGGAATCATTTCTTGCCACTGGCGGAGTTTTCTTACAACAACAGTTATCATTCCAGCATTCAGATGGCAGCGTATGAGGCTTTATATGGTAGGAGGTATAGATCTCCGGTGGGTTGGTTTGAGCAGGGTGAGGCCAGGCTATTGGGCATAGAGATGGTCCAGGATGCAATGGAGAAGGTTAAGGGGATTTAAGATAGAATCTGTGCAGACCAGTCCAGACAGAAGAGTTACGCGGACAAGAAGGCTCGTGATGTTGCATATATGGTTGGTGAGCGGGTTCTGCTTTGGGTCTCGCCTATGAAGGGCGTCATGAGGTTTAGAAAGAAGGGGAAGCTAAGTCCGAGGTTTATTGGCCCTTTTGAGATCTTTAGGCGAGTTGGGGAGGTTGCTTATGAGCTTGCCTTACCTCCCAGCCTATCTGGAGTTCATATGGTATTTCATGTTTCGATGCTCCGGAGATATCATGGTGATCTGTTGCACGTGTTGGATTTCAATTTAGTCCATTTGGACAAGGATCTATCCTATGTTGAGGAGCCAGTGGCTATTTTGGGCAGGCAGATCAGAAAGTTGAGGTCAAGAACATAGCTTCAGTGGCGGGGTCAGCCGGCCGAGGAGGCGACTTGGGAGACGGAGTAGGATATGCTCAACCAGTACCCTAATCTTTTTACTACTTCAGGTATCTTCTTTATGCTCGTTCGAGGACGAACGAATGTTTAAGTGTAGGAGGATGTAACGACCTGGCCATTCATTTTTTGAATTTACGCCACGTTTCCCCATTAATTGCTTCCCCTAAGTTCTTTTATGCTATTTTGGTTTGCCGGTATGTTCGGTGTTAGCAGCCAGAGTGTTTTGGGATACTTAGTCCCTAAATAAGAGTTTAATAGTTGAAAAATGGTCTGTACTTAGAACAGTGTGAAGACAACCTCGGAATGGAAATCTGATGGTTCCGTTAGATCCGTTAGGTGATTTCGGGGTTGGGAGCGTGTTCAGAATGTATTTTGGGGGTTTGTAGCTCATTTAGCCTTGAAATGCCGAAGTTTTGAATTTTTGAAGTTTCCTGTCCGATAGTGAGTTTTTGATCCGAGGGTCGGATTTGAATTCCGGAAATTGCTGTAGCTCCATCATGTAATTTGGGACGTGCATGCAAAATTTCAGGTCATTAGGGCGAGGTTCGGTAAGGTTTTTGATCAAAAGCGTGTTTTGTTGGATTTTGAAGTTCTTAGGCTTGAATCTTTGATTTAATTGGATTTTCGGTGTTGTTTTAGGTGTTCTAAGGATTGGTACAGGTTCGAATAAGGTAGTAGGTGGTATTGGTACTTTTGGTTGAGGTCCCGGGGGCCTCGGGATGATTTTGGGTGGTTTGGGGAACGCAAAAGCGGAGCCGCAGAAGCGGGTCCCTTATCGCAGAAGCGAGATTTGGTCTTCCCCTCAGGAACCATAGAAGCGGTTGATTGACCGCATGAGCTGCACCACAGAAGCGGTTATTTATCCGCAGAAGCAGAATCTGCCCTTTAATGAGAAGCCCCAGAAGCGGTTGTATTGCCGCTGAACCGGGACCGCAGAAGCGGTCCCTTATTCGCAGAAGCGGAAATATCTGTGCAGATATAGAAATTCGAGGGTTTTGATTTCATAAGTTAGAAAACTCAATTTGAGCACGGGAGAAGGCGGTTTCGAGTGGAGTTTGAAGAGAAAATCATTGGGTAACGTTTCTTTGATCCCTTTTCATTATATTTCATCATTATATAGCAAAATACATCATTGGAATTCAAATTTAGGATCACAACTTGGTAAATTTGGGGTAAAACTTCATAGACCAAACTATTGGGTTTTGAGGAGACATTTGACCTCCGATTTGGGAGATTTTTATATGGTTAGACTCGTGAGAGTACGAGGGTTCTGAAAATGTAAAAATTATTTGTTTCTGAGATATTGGCTGGCTGGGCGTTTTGGTCACTTTACCTATTTTCGCGCCCTGGCTTTAATTTTAATAGTGGAATCAGTTGTTTGCAATATTATTTACGATATGTAATTGAATTGAATAGATTTGGGCCATTTGGAGTCGGATACTCATAGCAAAGGCGTGGTTTCTATTGATATTGAGTCGGTTCGAGGTAAGTGGCTTGTCTAACCTTGTGTGGGGGACCTTTCCCCTTAGGATTGTTAGTTGATGTTTGAGTGCCTTGTGCGTGAGGTGACGAGCGCATACTTGAGCCAATTGATGAAATCCTGTTTTTATTTAAGTTATAGAAATTTAGTTCTTATTCTTATTTGCGTTATTATATTAGAAGTTATGACTCGTGCTAGGTTAGTAAAAGCATGTTTAGCTAATTTGACTGTCTAATTGCTTATGTTGTTTTGACTGCGCTATGTGAAGCATGCTAGGCTAGTTCTATCTATTGTTTATTTTTCGTACTTTATTTCTTGGTTTGTTTCTTGCTGTGGTTGCGCATTTATATTGGGACTGAGGGTTCGATTCCCTATAGATCCCTCTTGTTTGTTTACTTTGGGACTGTGGGTTCAATTCCCGATAGATCCCCCTGCACTTTTACTTTGGGACTGCGGGATAGATTCCTGATAGATCCCCCTGCACTTTTACTTTGGGACTGCAGGTTAAATTCCCGATAGATCCCCCTGCACTTTTACTTTGGTACTGTGGGTTAGTTTCCCGATAGATCCCCGTTGCATATTGGTACATGAGTTGGATTACGGGACGGTATCCTGGGAGATCCACTGGACAGTTGAGGAAAGGGCTACAGGACGGTATCCTGGGAGACCCTCATTGGTATCAATGACATTGTACTGTGTTTACTCTGTCTTTGTAGTTGCTATTGTTTCCTTGAACTCTCTTATTTCACCGCCGTATTTATTATTCCTGTTAGATTATTATACTGTTAATTATTATTATTATGATATTTTTCCTCAGTAGGGCCCTGACCTTCCTCGTCACTACCCAATCGAGGTTAGGCTTGGCACTTACTGAGTATCGCTGTGGTATACTCATCCCCTTCCTCTGCATGTTTTTCATGTGCAGATTTTTCAGGTACCTCTACTCAGGCGCACTATCCTTGAGGTGAGGAGATACACGGAGACTTCGAGGTATATCTGCCGCGTCCGCAGACCAGGAGCCTCTATTCTGTTCCAGCTTTAGTATCTAGTTTACCCCTTTCCTCCCAGTTGTTTAGATATTCTGGAGTTAGAGTAGTGTACTATGTTCCCCTTAGCCTATGGTTCCCGTGAGTTTCTGGGTTTTGGGATTGAGTTGTAGACTTCCACATCTCTTTTGAGTTGTTTAGGCCTAGCGGCCTTATTTGTAGTTATTATTTAAATATGTTTAGCTTTAAAATATTTATTCCGCAAGTTAATTTGCTAAATTTCTGCATTGTTAGGCTTACCTAGTCGTAGGAACTAGGTGCCATCACGACATGTTTATGGAGGGTGTACTGGGGTCGTGAGAAAACCCTTCTGAAAAGACCTCCAAAAATTAGTCGTAAATTGAGCTCCTCGGTCTAATATAATAGATACCAGCACACCATGAAGCCTAACAATCTCCTTGATATACAACTTCGCATAATCTTCAGCCGTGTATGTTGTCTTAACTGGCAGAAAATGCGCACATTTATTAAGTCGATCAATTATCACCCAGATGGAGTCAAACTTATGATAAGACCGAGGTAATCTAATAATGAAGTCCATATTAATCACCTCCCATTTCCAGGTCGGAATCTCTATATTCTGAAGCAATCCACCGGGTTTCTGATGTTCTATCTTTACCTGTTGGCAATTGGGACACTGGGCTACAAATTCTGCAATAGACTTCTTCATGTTATCCCACCAATACTGCTCCTTGACATCATGATACATCTTTGTCGAGCCTGGATGGATGGAATATCGAGATTGATGAATCTCATACATAATCTTTTCTCGCAACCCTGCCATATTAGGCACACATAATCGGCCCTGGTATCTCAGTGCCCTATCTCTTCCGATCTCAAAAGCCATAATTTTACACTGTTGAACGCTCTCTTTTAATCGTACTAAGATAGGATCTTCATATTGCCTTGCTTTTACCTTGGCTACCAAAGATGATTCTGATGTATTATGTATAGTAACACCTCTGTCATCAGAATCTAACAATCTAATTCTCATATTGGCTAGCTGATTAAAGCTCTTTAGTCAACCCCTATCTACCTGCTTTAATGTATACTAAGCTTCCCATTGATTTACGACTGAGAGCATCTGCCACAACATTGGCTCTACCAGGATGATACAATATCTTGACGTCGTAGTCTTTCAGTAATTCAAGCCACCTACACTGCCTCAAATTCAACTCTTTCTGCTTGAAGATGTATTGTAAACTCTTGTGATCTGTGTAGAGGTCAACATGGACGCCGTATAAGTAATGCTGCCATATCTTCAAAGCATATATTACTGCAGTCAATTCCAAATCATGGGTCGGGTAATTCTTTTCATGCTTCTTCAATTGACTTGATGCATAAGCAATCACCTTTCCACGTTGCATCAATACACACCCCAAACCTATACCTGAGGCATCACAATATACCACACATCCTTCTGTTCCTTCAGGGAGAGTGAGCACTGGTGTGGATGTCAATCGATTCTTCAGTTCCTGAAAACTACGTTCATAAATGTCAGACCACTGGAACTTGGTAGCTTTTTGTGTTAACTTAGTCAATGGTGCTGATATGGAGGAAAAACCTTCTACAAATTGCCTATAATATCTTGCTAGCCTTAGGAATCTGTGGACTTCTGATGGTGTTGTAGGTCTCGGCCAATTCTTTACTGCATCGAACTTCTGAGTGTTGACACTAATACTTTCGTCAGATATCACATGGCCAAGGAATGCTACTGAGTTCAGCCAGAATTCACATTTGGAGAGCTTAGAATATAACTTACGATCCTGAAGCGTCTGTAACACTATCCGTAAATGGCCCGCATGTTCCGCCTCCGAACGAGAATACACCAGAATGTCATCAATGAATACAATCATGAAAACATCAAAATAGGGCCTGAATACAGTATTCATGAGATCCATAAAGGCAGCTGGGGCATCTTTTAGCCCGAACGATATCACCAAGAACTCAAAGTGCCCATATCTTGTCCAGAAGGCCGTCTTTGGAATATCCTTCTCCTTAACCCTCACCTGATGATACCCTGAACGTAAGTCAATCTTGGAGAAATACTTGGCACCCTGTAGTTGGTCAAACAGGTTGTCAATTCTTGGAAGTGGATACTTGTTCTTTATAGTAAACTTATTCAACTGCTGATAGTAGATACACATCCGTAAAGACCTATCTTTCTTCCGCACGAATAAAACTGACACACCCCAAGGTAAAGTGCTAGGCCTAATGAAGCCCTTATCCAGCAATTCCTTGAATTGCACCTTCAACTCTCGCAACTATGTCGATGCCATTTTTTATGGAGGGATAGAGATCGGTTGAGTATCAGGCAACACATCAATGCTAAACTTAATCTCCCTTTCAGGAGGAAGGCCTGGGAGCTCATCTGGGAAAACATCTGATTCGTTGAGCACAGGGATTGATTTTAGAGTAGGCGTCTTCGTCTCCGCATCCCTAACGCGAACGAGATGATAAATGTAACCTTTTGAGATCATTTTCCTTGCCTTAAGATATGAAATAAACCTACCTTTCAGTGTAGCAGTGTTCCCCTTCCATTCAATGACGGGTTCACTAGGAAATTGAAACCTAACCATTTTCGTACGACAGTCAACATTTGGATAGCATGAGGCCAACCAGTCCATTCCCATTATCACATCAAATCAACCATTTCTAACTCAAATAAATTTGCCAAGGTTTGACGACTACAAATCATCACTGTGCAACCTCTATATACCCTTCTAGCAATCACAGAATCTCCTATCGGAGTAGATACCGCAAGGGGTTTACTTATCAATTCAGGTTCAATGCCAGACTTATTAGCCACATAGGGTGTAACATATGATAATGTAGATCCCGGATCAATCACCGCATATACATCATAAGAAACCACAGACAATATACCTTTAAAAAAATTTGGAGACGACTCGAGATCTTGTCGACCTACTAGAGCATACGTTCGATTTTGAGCACCACTCAAACTCGGCACTGCCCCTCTACCTCTACCACGACCTGTCGACTGTTAAAAACCCCGTGCTAGAGGTAGAACTGATGAGGAAGAACCAGACACAGATCCAGTCGGCTGAGCCATACCATCACCTCCCATGTTAGGACAATCCCATATCATATGGCCAGGCTATCCGCAAGAATAACATGCATCAAAACCTCGACAAAACAGTCCAAAGTGGGCCTTACCGCACTGATCACAACATGGTGTTGTGGGTCTCGTCTGACTAGTATCATGTGATGCTGCGAGCCTGATTCCCGCGAACTCTGACTTGGACAAGAATAGGTAAATCGATCATATCGAGGCCTCTGAAACTGTGGAGGAGCACTATCTACAGGTGGCGCAAAACTCCTCGAAGACAGAGGCCTGACACTGCCTCTGAAGTCATCAGAATACCTTGAAAATCTTGCCCTCTTATGCTGGCCCTTATCCTGCTCCCTATTTGTCCTCTGCTGGCGCTTATGATCGTCTAGGGTCTGGGCATATGCCTGAATACGGGAAATATCCATTCCCTCGACCAAGGAGGCTGTCGTGCTCTTATTTATTAAATGTGGTCCCAATCCGTTCACGAACAAATTTACCCTATCACTCATCTCTACCACCATATGGGGAGCATACCTTGCTAAAGAATCAAACTGCATACTGTACTTTCGCACACTCATATTACCTTGTTTAAGGTTCAAGAACTTATCAGCTCTAGCTCGTCGTATCTCAACTGGCAAGTAGTGACGAAGAAAGGCCACAGATAAATCCTTCCACACAGCTGGAGGAGCGTTCGGACCCCTGGATCTCTCCCAACTATCATACCAGAGAACTGCTAAATCCCATAGCCAATAAGAAGCCAACTCTATTGCCTCTATATCACTAACAGGCATAACCCGTAGTGCACGATAAACCTGGTCAATAAAAGTCTGCGGGTCCTCCTTGGGGTCTGATCCGGTAAACACTGGAGGGTCTAAATTAATAAAATCACGAACTCTCGTACTAACCGGTTTATCAACAATACCAGTATTCTGCCTCTGAGTCTGAGCAGCTACCAAGCTAGTCAATAGCTGCAAAGCACTCCGCATATCCTGGTCTGTAGTGCCAGACGGAGGAACTGGAGGTGTTGGATTCCTCCTAATATCCCCTGGAGGAGACGGAGTAGATGAGGTATGAGACGACATCTCACTCTGAGCCTCACTTTGGCCTGCTCTGGCTTGGGGCACCTAACTGGTACCCTCTCCCGCAGCTGTATCAAGCCGTCTAGTAATTGTTTGCTTCCTAGTCGAAGGCATCGCTGAAAGAAAACAAGGTAAATATTAGAGAAGAACACTTATGACTCAACTCTATGCATGATCTAGATTCAGGAAGAAGGTAACAACCCTAAATGTCATGTAGCCTCCTGATTATAAATATGGCGCGCTACACATCCATAATCAAGACTCTACTAGACACGGCTCATAAACAATCCCTAGGATAAACCTGCTTTGATACCAAGTTTGTCATGACCCAAACTGGAGGGCCATGACTAGCACCCGACCCTACTTGCCGGGCACCAACGTACATTTTATCTAACCTTCTTTATTATCTTTTGGGGCTGACGAGATCAATCTAAATGGTAGAAATGGATCATGGACAACCAACAATAAAATCTAATGGCATGAACATACATAACATGGGGTGAACAGACAATAGAGAAACTATATATAAGGTACGAGCTACCACGCTACCATGAAAGACTATACATCAAAAACTAGCCGACAAGGCATACCAAACTATACATGAGTCGACACTTGTCTATGAGCCTCTAAAGGAACATAAGTGCTGCAACATAGCCGGAATAGGGCCCCGACATACCCATAATGTCGATAACAAAAATGCATACCAAAACCAAGGCAAGTCCGGATAAGGGATCTCGCCAATCACCGCTGAACTGGACAGCCTACTGTGGTGGGGGAGCTGCACCTGCCTGTCTATCAAGACCAGCAGCACGACATGCAGCGTCCACAAATAAAAGGACGTCAGTACGAATAAAGTACTGAGTTTGTAAGGCAGGGAACCATAAATAGGAACAAGAATTTAAGCATGGATAAAGAATATACAACCTGTAACATCTCAGTACCTCTAAGGGCTACTGACATGAAATGCATGATACATGTGTATAAATACATAAACTTTTAAAACATTCACCTCTATGGGCATCATCATCATCATATCGTACCCGATCGTAATAGGCTCGATAAAAAGCATACCCGGCCATCATAAGACTCGGTAGAATCGTACCCGGCTACGTGGAGCTCGGTAAAGCCCAACTGATCAGTGGTTGTACAATAGGTGCCATACCCGGCTGACTATTGCGCGACTCGATAGAGTAAAATAGATACATATATATAACGCATGCTCGACTCATGGACTCATGTTCTAAACCTTTCGGAGTGACGTAAGGTCGGTATCCTGTGTACACATTATTAGGACTAACTCTTCACCATGAACCTTATAAGAATCAGAAAGTACTAATAGCATTGATAACATAAGAATAAGAGAAGCAATATCACATCAGTCATTCCATAAGAGGAGTAACAATGTAAGTACTGCTAGCTTCTAAGAGTAGAGTATCTTTGGAAGCTCGTTCATTAAACTATGTACGATCGGAGTCGTGCAAAAGAAGGAAAGGGATAGCATCATATACCTTGTATATAATTCCCCAATCTCAAGTTATGCAATTGTCACAACTCCTTAGTCTACAATAAGAGAAAAGATACTATCGTTATCATTTAAGCGTCATAACTATTATGGATCGACCAAAACCTATTTTACGATGAAACGGACAGAACCTCCCGTATATATGTAACTTCACACAATTCCAAACAATCACCAAATAGACCAAACAACATCAATAATAATCATATTTAGCCTCCCAAAACAGTCATTTCCTACATACGACGGCCATCGTAGTCGTGTCAAACGACCCGAAAATGTTACGAAGAACTACCAGCCCACAACCCTAAATATATATGGTGTTTCTCCAAACTCTTCCTCCTCCAAAACTGCAACAAACAGTATTTAAACACGCATCTCAACAGCAACACAAAATAGTCCACAAAACAATCCGCTATGAGTGAATAACTCGAACTCACGGCTTCCGATCACCGTCCCGTGAGTTCTTGCATGTATAGAACGAATTACCATCAATTAAAAGCAGAAAGAATTTATGAAAGAGAGAATTAAACTTCCTTACTCGTTGGATAACTCAGCCCTTCCCTTGGTTCTTCAAACTCTAGGTTTCACTCCCCATTTAGAACTTGAAAGAGAGGAAAAATCGATTAGGGTTTGTGGATAATTTTTGGGAGGAAGTTTGCAGGGGTTTTGCTCTGGTTATTTGTGATAGATGATGAGGGTTATATTGCAGGAGATAATACTTTAAATGGGCTCTTTGACCGACCCGAAATTGCCTATTTTTGGGCTATCATTTAACCAAGTAGGTGACACACCTACTTGTCACCTAACAGCTTGTGCAGTCTCACAAAAATGCCTATATCTCTCTACTCCAATGTTGTATTGATAAATGGTTTAATGAGTTGGAAACTAGACTCATAGATATTTAATTTTGTGGGTAGAGTATATTGGGAGAAAAGCTTAATGACATTTGACCTAAAGTTTAATTAAAACCATGAACCTAAGTTGCGACAACTTTTGTCGACTTTTGTCTCATAACTTGTTTGACTTCAAGACTTATGATACGGATACTATATGATTCAAATAAATTAAAACACTATTTCTTGAGTGTATTAAACACCTCTAGGTTTACCCGAAAATACAGCTGAAAACATCCTTGATTCGTTTAACTTCTAATACTTGTTAACCACCTTTATACACCTTTGTATCATTTAAGACCAATATGATTAAATTCTTATCATCTTAAAAATAATCTCTTCATGGATTTACGTTGACTACCATATGGCATGAAATAACATATGTGAATATAGGTTGTAACACACGGCCCGATCAGCTTGGCCGCCTTACCACAACGTTTTTCCTTTCTCATTAGTCATTTTGTTTCACATATATCATTTCATAGGTACTTGGGGCCACAACTTATCACATCATTCTTGGCACTAGGCCACATTTTACGTTATTCCCAATTTCAATATTAGCTTTGCCATTTAGGACAGTAGGTTCACACAATGGCTATTTAAATCGTAAGCATAAATAAGATTCCTAATAGATGGCACAACAACACAATGTCAATCGAAATTAAAGTCTAAGCATTTCAACACATGATTCATACCTCTTGCCCCTTTTCAGCTTTCAAGATAGCAAATTGATTACATTGTGACACATCTTTCATGCATATAAAATTACAACATTAATTCATGTAAAATAATAATTAATGCAAGAATCCAAACTTTAGCCTTACCACATTTACACAAGCACTAATGAAGCTCAATTTCTAAAAGACGGGGTTTTAGCCATACATACCTAAATGGAGCTTTCCTTAAATCTTTATAATAAATTTCGGGACTCTTACCACTTCAATCTATTTTATAAGAATGGCAAATTGAACCAAGAATTAGAGACATGATTGGGATTCTAGTTTATTCGAGCATATGACCAAGCACTAAGTGTGCACAATTTTATGCGAGTTTTCTATCATTTTATACCCCAATTGCTATATTTTTAATTCACAACCTCCCAATACTCCATTATCTATTGTGCATTCAAGATTACTAGCTCTTATACCCTTTTACCCACCTGCTAATTACCTATTTTAATGGAAATTTAAAAATTATAGAGGAGGGTATAGTCCTTACCTCATAGGATGAAGACCTAGTGATTTCAATTGACAATCATCAAGGATTTGGGGAAAAGATTGAGAAGGGACTTGATGAAGATTACTTCCTCTCAATCTAAAACTCCCTCTCTCACTCTATATGTTGGGAAATAATAGAAAATGGTCTAACGGGGTATTTTAATGGGATGGGGATGGGTTTTAAAAATTAAAAAGTAGGAGCCCGACTCAGATCTGCGATCGCAAAGTTGACTTGCGGCTCGCATAATGGACCGCAAAATGCTCCCTAAATCCTGAAGACACTGTTTGGGTATGTGACAGAAATGCGGTCTACATACCCGTTCTGCGGTCGCATAAAGAATCACAGAACTGCCCCTTACAAAATCTCAAGGGGATTATGCGACGACTAAGTGGCCCGCATATCGATTATGCAATCGCATAATTGGCCGCATAGTTGACCTCAAATTGACCAACACACTGCTCTACTCTATGGCAACTATATGGTCCATATTGCTGTTATGAGACCGTAGAATCACACTTTTCTGGAAAAAATTATTCCTTGACTTTTAATGCATAGATCAGTCCAAAGGGTCCAAACCGTGGTGAGCTTGCGAGCACTCGGGTTTTGAGTAAAAGTTTTCATGGGGCCTTACATCCTCCCCCACTTAAGATCATTCGTCCTCGAATGAGGATCAAGGTTCACTCATTAGCAAATTTTCTTCATGCAATCTCAGTTTCTCACAATCATGGAATACCTCAATAGCTCCGAACTTGACTAATCTCCCTAAATTTCTAAAAATTTGTCAAAGTTTCCTTTGTAACTAGGACTATCCACCTGCAGGAGAACCACTAAAACCATCCTAAAAATACATCCACAACTCGATAAAGCACCACAATGTATATATCAATAACACGAACCACAGCATTACAAGCACTACATTATCATAATGACACCTGAACATGGACTGCACGTTTTAGATCATAACACCCATAAGGTACCTTTCAAGTCAAAGCTTATTGATACACAATCAAGTGAAAATATTTTCCTTCCATGATACTTTCGGCCTTCAAGGTGGCGTTCTCGACTCACAAGCTTTTCCATAACACATTCACGGAAGCAATCCCAACCCCTAAACTCATCTAACAAAGATGACAGCTAGATACCTCGCATACACTAACAATCCATTAACATTCACCTTAAATAATTTACCCCAGGATGATACACAAATGATCTCCACCTACCTTCTTAGACATAGACATATTAAAATAGAAATTCATGAAGAACAATTATGGGGAAACATCATACTCATAATGCGACCTAATGGGAAATGCGCTTACGTACCCCTCATTATCAATTCACATAACATATAGCGAGGAAACTTTTGAGAATAACCGGTTCACCCTCCTGAATTCTAAGCCTCTACTAGAACACCCATGCTAAACCTTTGTTGACCTTCAACGATTACTCTCAGATGTGCTATCATAAACTGGCCATAAAACTACCTATCGAATATATATGATCATATGGGGATGATCCCTATTTGACATCTTTGGACATCTAATACCTAATAAATTTAATGCAATGAGGAACACAGAGTTCAAGATTGGGCTTGAGTTATCCAGGAATTCATTAATGCGCTGAGTAGAGTACTTTCTGAGGTTATATGCTAAGGGACATGAAAATTACTACTAACAATGTTGAGATGATTAATCACTGTGACAACATCAATTATTAGACAAATGAGGCATAGAGGTAAGTAGTACATTGGCAATAGGAATCATTAAGGAGGAATATTTAATTGCATGACCCAGTCGTCTCCTAGAGTGTAGGGAAAATAAATTTATCAAAAATGAGAACACTCTGGCACCTTGAATGTGCTATGGGATTCAAAATACATGAAGTTGAATTACACTCCTGACATTAGCTGACACAAGGAATCTATGTCATAAGCCCATGAGGATGAAAAGGAAGTTAAACACTTATGACATTATCATAATTCAAATAGCTTTATCCTCCCTGACAATTGACCCTATATGAGAGAACTAAAGATACGACAACTTGTCTTCCAAATCAATATGCTCAGGATATGTGCAAAAATCTGAAGGCATCTAATCTCAACCTTTCACGAGTAAAACCACATATCTAGGACATCTAAATGTTGGGACGAAATCATGTATTGGTTAGAGGTGTTCTAATGGTCAACATGATGCTCCGGGGAGAAAGACAGATGACACTCCTATCTACCCAAGGAGGTTGAATACCAGGGATAGAAAAACTCCTCTAACATGACAAAGATATAGATAATTATTCTAGAAGCCGAGTGAGTAGAAGGACACGTAACCATCCAATCCGACCCATTTAAGAATTTTGAAAAGGGTACACACTTTGGTTTGAAATCATGGCAATTTAATCTTAAAATTTAAGGAAAATCATTACTTTTTGAAACCCATGATACAATCCCTCGCAATCCTAGAAAATCATCAACAATGGCAAGAAAGTACTTAAAACTATTACGAGTTGGTATAAAACAAGGCCTCAAAGTTACCACATAGATAAGCATGAAATAATGAGACGTCTTAATGCATTTATCGGGGAAAAGTAATCTAGGTCATCTAGTCACATGGACAAGTAGAGTAGGTAGAAGATTATTTAGGAGAACATCTCATAAGGAGTGCGAGTAGTATCTTTTTATTCTAACAAAAAGGGACATACCCTGACCCTTGATTCCATAAGGCATAAAATTAGATTCACGAGGACAGTTGCCAGATGAAAATAAATTGTAAGGGAGCACCGGCTGGAATAGGCAAGCTTAAACAGAGTTGAAGACATTAGAAGTCTGTAGAAAAGGGGAAATTTGCCCACTCTCAGCACGCTTGTAGAGTACATAAAAGTAAGTTTAATTAAATTAGATCATATAGTTGGATAACTAGTCAAGACATTGCGATAATATTGCATTGAAGATTACAGGTAAACAACAAACGATGCAAGACAATGAAAAGAAAGTGAGAGAGCCTTATGGCAATAACCTTTACACTGTAACCACTAGGAATGGTGGTAATATAAAGCGATTACGAGAAGCTACATTTCTAAAATAAGGTCTCTGTATGTAGTCACGTAATGTATAGCTCCAGAATTCAAAAATACAATTATGTTTAGCAACTAAACTTCATAATGAAGCACTACAATACACTTCTACACAACTAGCTATTATGAGCCACATTGAGAGATTCTATAAGACTTGAGTGAGAGAAAGGTTTTGACATATGAATGTGTTACTAGTTGTATTTCTACTTATTCAACCTAAAACCAAAAGGCGAGAGTTAGACTGATAAGCAGATCATTGGACTAGCACATGTGTTTATAATCCATTATCGAAAGGAGATAATTCAATCTCACTAATTGCAGCATGCTATCAACCCTTGATGAACCTTAAGTGGGGTTGGAACCCAATGAGAAATTATAAAATAATCATAGAAAGTTTGCAGATGTTTATAATGAGTTCTCCATGGAATTTTACTTGAGAAATACCCAGATGCTAATGAAAGACAAAAAATAGGAGAAACAGGCATTGTGCCACGGTAACCTCCAAAGGTGCGCTAGGTCTTGAAGGAGGGCCCAGCAAGGGTCCTTATGAGAAAAGAAGTTCTACAATGACACATAGAAGGATATGTTCTCTCATGGTTATCAAACAAGTGTTGGGAAACTAGCACCCAATGAATTCACTGTCTAAGGAACATAATTAACAAATGTTGTGGAGGTGTAAAGGGAAAATAAAAATTTGTTATGAGCTGGACATGCTTCTGCGATATTAATTCCCAAACTGCAATACAATAACACGTCACGAGCAACCACCACACTAGGAACAAAGTGATCTACTTACTACAGGATGTCCCAAATGGACACGAAAGTTATACCAAGATGGTGACACAAGTTCTTCCTATGACGGGGATGTGAGGATCTCAATTTTTCAGAGAGACCTTGTGCACACGGTTACCATTTCGATTGACATGCACTCATGTGATAGGTGTTAAGGTATTCCCTTATGTTACTAGACATTGAGAAGCTTTCATGATGAAGAAAGTTTTCACGGGGCCTTACAATCATCATTGTAGAAAAGTTTTAGTCCATAGAAATCCCACAAGTTGGCTACATCATGCAAGTTATTTTGTCGCATTGGATAACATTTTTACAAAGTGCTCTAACCTAAAACAAATTATCCAACACAATAAAGCGCTTCACAAAGCAAGCCGCAAATAAGATCTGATCACCGGATTAGAATGTTCCTGCCACACATCTAGTCGATGGAGAGAATTCAGGAGGTTCAGATGGCCAAGAATTCCATATGGGAAATCAAGGTCCTGAAAGCGCACAAAATATTTCAGACGAAAGAGGCCAGGAAATTTTCACAAAAAGAATAAATGCTTTATTTTCCATAAGATTAGACATTTTGCAAGAAATTGTCCCCAATCCAGAAAATCTATCAAGCTCTTGCAAGAAATTGAAGATTACACTAGCATACATCTCAAAATCAAGCTGATAGGGTCTGATGTACTAGGGAAAAATCTTATTGTTGGATTCGACATTTTCAGACAACTAAAAGATCAACTCCAGATCATGGCTAATGGGATAACATTTAAGCAGCAGTTCAAAAATTATTCTAAAATTCCAAGGTTATTCCAGATCACTAACGATGAACAAATTAAGGATATTGAACAAAATCTCATTGAGCATTCATGTGCTGAATACCACAAGGATTTTATGAAGAAAGGGAAAAGCCTGTTATCGATGAACGAAGAGTTTTTTTTATCAAGCTCCCTTTTAAGAAGAATGAAAGCATCCAACAAAAGACAGTCATTCAGGCATGAATCTAGATCATCTTCAGCTTGCAAAGAAGAAATGTGAAGAACTCTTGGAATTTGATCTAATAGAGCCGTCAGATTCACAATTGGCATGCAAAATATTTTATGTCAACAAAAGAGCTGAGCAGACAATAGGAAAACTCAATTTAGTCATTAACTACCAACTACTTAACCACTTCCTCCAAGATGATAAATTCCCTATGAATAAACTCACTCTTTTCTCCCGCTTAGCCAAGGCCAAATATTTTCCAAGTTTGATCTTAAATCTAGACTTTGGCAATTAGGAATCCACCTGGAAGAAAGACCCAAAACGGGATTTTTTTCATCCCAGATCATCACTTCCAATGGAAAGTTATGCCCTCCAGATTAAAAACTGCACCCTCCTCGTTCCAAAAAGCCATGATAAAAATATTCCAGCCCATCTTTTATACCTCTTAGTTTGCATTGATGACATCGTGTTATTTAGTGATACATTGAAGGAACATGTCAACTTGCTCCGTCAATTTGAAGCATTGGTAACACAATACGAGACCATGCTTTCAGCAAAAAAGATGGTTCTTGCTCAAAAAGAGATTGATTTTATCGGAATGCATTTTGTCCAAGGTGCATATAGTCTAGGACCCCATATATTTCAGGAACTACTCAAGTTTCAAGATACCCGTCTCACAACAAAGCCGATACAACTGTTCTTGGGTGTCATAAATTATGCAGGAGATTTTATCCCAAATATCTCTACATACATTTCCCTGCTCACAGAGATGCTCTAGAAAAATGCTCCATCATGGGGAAAGAAACAAGATAAAGCAATCAGATAAATAAAGGAGATATCTAAAAGTGTCAAGTCCCTATACATTCCTTTAGATAGAAAGAAGATACTGCAAACTGATGCCAGGAATGAATATTGGAGTGACGTTCTATTTGAAGAAAAAGATGGCTAGAGGAAATATCCATATAGGCTAGTGGAAAGTTCAAAGATACCGAGCAACATTATGACTCCACTTTCACGAAAATTCTTGCAGTAAAGAATGGAATCAAGAAATTCAATATTCAAACAGAATTTTTAATAGATATGGATATGAAGGCCTTCCCAAAGATGATCCAGATAAATGCAAAATTATTCCCAATCCTCATATTCTCAGATGGACTCAATGGTTCTCTCCATATAAGTTTCACGTCAAGCACATGAAAGGAAAGGATAATATTCTCGTAGATTTCTGTCTCGACCAGAAGAATTCTCAAAGAAATTTTTCCCAGCTAAGATGATGTCAAAGCAAAATTTAAACAGCCACACCAGCGTTAGCTGTTTATAACTCAAAAAACATTCGTACTACGGTGTTATTATTTGTTGTGCCTTGTTACTAATTGTTTCTTCTAGTTTTATATTGCAAGTATTATTTTGTTATATTTACCATGCTTACCTTTATATTCATATTGTTCCATATTAGTTTCACATTCATACTTGTACAGGCTATTATGTCTAGTAGGTGTTGTAACTATCCCTCGTTACTACTCCACCGAGGTTAGTCTTGATACCTACTCGGTACCGCCATGGTATACTATGCTACACTTTCTGCACATTTTTGGGCAGATCTAGGTACTTCAGAGTTTGTTGATCACTAGCTAGCTGATCGGGAATTGCTGTAGAGACTCAAGGTATACCTGCCATCTCGTTTCCAGACCTCGGAGTCACCTTCTGAAGTTATTTTGTGCAGTTTATTTTTATTTTGGAACAGTTGTGCTTAGAAATTTCCGAGTAAACTCAGTAGAGATTATGACTTGTACTACCGATTTTGGGATAATGTATATCATGTTGGGGTTGTTGGATTATTATAGAAATTTATGTGTCATGCTTAACAAGTTATTTAGTTAAAATCTATTATTAAATCAGTAAGTGTTAGACTTACATAGTCTTAGAGACTAGGTGCCATCACGACATCCAAAGGAGGAAAATTGGGGTCGTGAAAAAATCTGTCCTTAAAGCCACATAACACCATCATCACCAATCACAACCTCCTTAGCATCTACCCCGTGCAGTGTATTCTTCAACACCAATAAGTAGGGATCATCAAACTGGCGAGCCTTGATACACTCCAACAACAATAACTATGCCACAATACAAGTAAGAACATGGTTGGGCTCCAAAATATCCAATCTCAAAAATTGATTAACCAAAGCTTAAACATCCATGGCTAGTGGCCTCTCTGCTACCGATAATTATGCCAAACTGCCCATGATCTCAGCCTTCATACTCAATGCATCGGCCACTACATTAGCCTTCCCTAGATTATATAATATGGTGATATCGTAGTCTTGCAACAACTCTAACCATCTTTGATGCCGCACATTAAGATCTTTCTACTTGAACAGGTGTTGGAGAATCCATGGTCAGTATAGACCTCATAATGAACGCCATGCAGATACTGCCTCAAAATTATCAGCGTGTGAACAATGGCTACTAACTCTAAGTTATGCACAGGGTAATTCTTCTCATGAACCTTTAACTGTCGAGACGCATAGGCAATCACCCTACCATCCTGCATCAATACCGCACCAAGCCCAAAAATGCAATGCATCACAATACATAGTTTAATATCCCAAACTAGTAGGCAACATCGACACCGGGGTTGTAGTCACTGTCGTCTTGAGCTTCTGAAAACTCAACTCACACTCATCAGACCATGTAAAAAAGCATCATTTTGGGTCAACTTGGTAAATAGAGTTGAGATAGATGGAAACCCCTCCACCAACTGGCGAGAATAGCCTGCCAAACCCAAGAAGCTCTGAATCTCTATAGCTGATATAGGTTTAGGCCAGTTTTGAATTGCCTTAATCTTCTTAGTATCCACCTTAATTACCTCAGAAGATACAACATGGCCCAAAAAGGAAATCCTGTCCAACCAGAACTCACACTTTGAAAACTTGGCATATAACTGATAATAGGGGTGGGCATTAAAATTGATAAATCAAAAAATCGGACCGTACCAAAATAATTCAATTCTTGGGTTTCATTTCATTGGTATCGGTACATTATTCAGTATTGGTATATTAATATTTTGGTACTTTGGTCCGGTCCTCGATATTAGGGTGTTTGTATTTTAGTATTACCGAAATACTTAAATTTTTAGGTTAATACCTAAATTCTTCTAAGTGATCAAGCTTGCGGCTTCCCTTGATGTTGGATTCCACATCAGTAGTCCCATAAAGAATTGACTCATCATGAGGAGCCATTAGATTACTCTTGATATCTTGTATTTTTCTTCTAATATTCAAAATGGTTCTTTCTTTTCTACGTGATCCCTCTTATTATTTTTGTTTTTCTTTTGGGTTTCTCTTATGCTTCGGGCCTCTACTTGGCTTGTACTCTCTTAGTCTCTTTTTTTCAATGATTCTTTTTCTCCTTTTCTCTTCTTTTTCATATTCACTGTTCTGTTATGGTATTTTTTACGTTAACGCTAACAACTACTGAAACTTCCTAAAAGAGAGTCTTAAGAGTAAAAAATTGAGGTTGCCAAAAAGTTTCAAATATAAATACAATAGAAGTTTAAAACGGTAGTATTTAAAAAAGACACGATATTAGGTACGCACAATTGATAAATCGAATACCAAAGTACAGAACCAAAATTCTTAAATATCGTAACAAAGTACTGAATGCCCACCCTTAAGTGACAATCCCTTAGAGTCTGTTTACGACCCAAAAATGCTGCTCATGATCCGCTTGAGCGCGTGAGTAAACCAAAATATTATCAATGAAGACGATCACAAAAAAATCTAGAAAGGGCTTGAACACCCGATTTATAAAATTCATAAAGGCCGCTGGGCATTAATCAAGCCAAACAACATCGCTAAGAACTCGTAGTGACCATACCGAGTCCAAAAAGCTATCTTTGGGACATCCAATGCCCTAATCTTCAAGTGATGGTAGCCATATCTTAAGTCAATCTTTGGAAAAACCTTGGCACCTTGAAGCTGATAAGATAATTCATCAATCCTCGGTAACGGATACTTGTTCTTGATAGTGACCTTGTTCAACTGTCGGTAATCTATACACATCCTCATCGTTATATCCTTCTTCTTCATAAACAACACAGGTACACCCCAAGGCAAGACAATATGTCTAATGAATCCCTTATCAAGCAGATCATACAACCGCTCCTTCAATTCTTTCAACTCAGCTGAGTCCATACGGTATGGTGCGATAGAAGTGGGATGAGGGCCCAGAACCTTGTCAGTGTAGAAAGCGATATCTCGGTCGAGTGGAATCCTCAACAACTTTGTAGGAAACACATCTAGAAGCTCGTGCACAACTGGTATTGAATATATGGAAGGAACCTACATGTTAGGATCATGAATATAGACTAAATAAGTTAGACAACCATTCTCGACCATATGCCGAGCCTTCACATAAGAAATGACCATAATAATGGAATGACCAAGAGTCCTTCCCCACTACAATCGAAGCAATCCCAACAAGCTAACGTCACAATCTTGGTGTGATGATCAAAGATATCATGATATGGTGAACACAAGTCCATGCTCAAGATAACACGGAAGTCCATTATACTGAGTAAAAGAAAATCTATCGGCATCTTAGAAATCTCGATAGAGACTACATACAAACGGTAAACACGGTATACCACAGTAGAATCACTAATATTCGTAGAAACATAAATAGGATCACTTAAGGAATCATGAGACACTTCCAGATATGAAGCAAAATAAGATGATACATAGGAAAAAGTAAAGCCTGGATCAAATAAAACTGATGAATCTCTATGAAAAACTAGAATAATGCCTGTGATGATCGCATCAGATGACCCTACCTCAGGTTTAGATAAAAATGCATAAAAATGGGACTAAGCCCAACTACTCTAACCTCCACCTCACGGACAGCCTCTCCCTAATTGGCCTCTACCTCTAATGGCCTGACCACTACCTCAGGTTGTCTGACCCCCACCTGTATGTCACACCCCAAAATCGAGGGACATGACCAGCGCTCAACCTGGTGGCCCCAGTCAAGTGGACCTGGGTGCCTTTCCTATCCCATGTGTTACCCTGTGTTTTCATTACTCATTAATTAAGGAAAATAGCCATTTATAATTTAAACACCTTTTTACGAAATATACATAACATACATGGTTACTTAGCATGGTTTACAAGTTACACTGCCCAAATACAAGATACATTAGTACATAACTCACAATTCCTATCTACGGAGCCTCTAAGGATACAAAAGAGTTTTACAATACTTGCCTGTAACAAGGCTCCGGTAATACCTTACACAAATACCAAATTTAAGACTCCGAGAAGAAAAGCGGCATGAGCCACGCAGCGCCCCAAGAGGAAAGGGGCTCACCAACTTAGCTGATGGGGAGTGAAGGAGTGCTACTGTCGGAGGACTGGAGTACCTGCTATAGAACTACCTATAATTATAACACGAATGTAGCGCCCCAGGCAAAAGGGACGTCAGTACATTTGAATTGTACTGGTATGCATGAACAAACTTTACCCCAAGTAAAATCAAACAATACACAAGTAACAAACAGTAATAGAATGAATGATCAAATGTATATAAAAGGAACAACCAAAGACAAACAAGTTTCACAATCTCTCCTTTTCCCCTTTCAACATTATTTCGTCACATCAATGATTTCACAACTTTCATATATTTTCATTTCAATAGTGATTTCGATCACTTTTCCTCCCTTATTACCTCGGCCACCCTTATCACCACAACCTATACCTTATTACTTCGTGTTACGGCGTGCAACCCAATCCTACCGGAAAATCACATCTCACACAATAACAACAATTCACAAAGAATTTTCATAAGCATCAATACCATTTCCATCATATACAACAGCCCGTATAAAATTTAAGTCGCAACAGTAATTGTCCACGACAAGTCACATATGATATTACCATAGTTGTTTCAATTGAATCAATTACGATTTCTTTCCATCATCTGTTACACAACTCTTACCACATAAACACATTCACACACAAACTCTTGGTTTATTGCCATTTACTTAAACCATTATATCGGGAAACTTAACCAACAACGTTCAATGTATATTAATCACAAGGATTCACAAATAATCCACATAGGTAACACATACCAAATACTCGTACACCATACAAGGTGACTTTACTAAGGTTAAAGTTAGCCATACATACCTAGAATCGAACTTCCCTTTTTACTTCTACTTCAGCTCACCAACAGCCTAGTACCGACAATCTAGTTCGCAAGTTAACACATATATCTTATAATTGAAGTTCACAATTACTACCCGAACTTATTTAGGTTATCAACCGCTCCTTTTGCAAATCTATACTCCTACCCAATTCTTTTTACTAGATTTTAGGTATTAAAGAACATGCATGTATGTTTTCAACTTTTATTTTCAAGAATCAATGCATGAGAATCCCATTCTAGTTTAAATCTGAAAACTAATGAAAAAGGGGTTGGGTATTTTACTTGCAAGAACGAAGATGAAGACAATTGCCTAAAATTTCCCGGACCACGTGACTTTGAAGAATCAAATTGATGAAGATAGGACTTTCTCTCTCTAGAACTCTTTCTTTTCTCTCTCTAGTTTGTTCAGAAAATATGTTAAAATGGGGGGTTGGGGTGTCTTATTGAAGAAGGGATCGGGTTTAAAATTTAGAAAACTAGAAGCCCGAGTCAGATTTGCAGTCGCACTTTGTGATCGCAAAGTTTAAATGCGATCCGCAAAATGAACCGCAAAAGTGCTCCAAAATTCTGAACACTTATGTTTGGTTTTGCAGCAGAAATGCGGTCCACATACCCGATCAGCTATCGCATAATTCACCGTATTTTTGACCTTAAATTTGACTAACGCACTGACTAACTTTGCGATAGAAATGCGGTCCGCATATCGGTTATGCGATCGCATAATGGACCGAATTTTTGTCCTCAATTTTAACCAAACCACTGACTCAATCTACGGCAGAATTGTGGTCCGCATAATTGATTTGCGAACGCATTCTCGGCCGCATAATAGCACCTTTTCTGGAAAACTTGGATTCTTGATTTTTAATGCTAGATCAGTACAAAGGGTCCGAATCGCGGCTCGCAGGCTCTTTGCGAAGAATTTCACACATTACTAACACATATTCAAAACTTGGCACTACAAGCTACTAGGTTTTGAGTACATGTTTTCACGGGGCCTTACACTGTAGCTGGCTGAGCAGGCAGTGAGCAATTGGTGTCAGAATCACGGCACGAGTAGCCTCTCGTAGTATATTGCTCTATTATATAGGTAAAATCCTCACGACATGCCTCAGATCCCCCAGTATAACAAGTCCTCGGTTGTTGTGATTGCCGACCCTAAATTTGACCCAGTCAACCTGAATAGCCACCCTAGTAACTCTAAATCAAAGGGGCACTAAACAGAGCTGAATGTGCAATATAGGCTAGTTGTTTAGGATGAGACCCATAAGAACCACGACTACCAGAAGTGCCATGAGATACCTGAAGTACTGACTAAATTGGCTTGGGATGATGGACTCTACCAATTGAACCCCTACCTCCAGACGAGGCACTACTGAAACCACCAAAATGATGAGGCCTCTACTCAAATACTGACTCCTCCCCTGACCACTAATCCTCTTCATTCGCCTAGAAATATCTACAACTTGGTAGACAGAAGTATCAACCCAGTCTCTTTGGCCATTTGTAGCCTGATAATAAAAGTAAGGTCATCACTGAATCTCACATCTCTCCGTTTCAGTAGGGATCAAGGCAACTGCATGACGAGCTAAATCCATGAATTAGGTCTCGTATTGGGTAACAATCATACTATATTGCTGGAGGCACTCAAACTGGCTACGTTACTCCTCCCTTAGAGTAAAGGGGATGAACTTCTCTAAGAAAAGCTGTGAAACTCATCCCAAGTGAGTGGAGTAGTCTGACTCGAACATAGTCCTTCCACTATCTATTGGTGGAGCCATGCATCTAAAATACTATAAAGACAACTTACTCTACTATACCCATTTTGCACAACACCTCATGGCAATGATCAATAAAATCATGTGTTTCATCAGAAGGTGCGCCACCAAAGCGAATAGGAAATAACATAGCAAACTTGTCCAACCTCTTCAACCCCTCATAAGACATTGCGATCCTCTCCACGGTCTGTGTAGCAATAAAAGGCTGAACTACTACAACTGGCAGAGCTTCCGGAATCTTGTATTCATGAGCGATCTCCTCTGATGTGTGAGTAGTAGGAGTTTGATCGCCTCCCCCAGCCTGAGTGACAATCAGTGCCACAAGAAATGCACTGGTCTGGGCCATGCTCTCCATAAGGCCCACTAAGTTGACTAGAGTGTCCTAAAGTAGTGAGGTTGCAATCAACCCCTTCGGGACTTGAGCCGGTCCAACTGGCATGGTCTGAATAGGGACCTCCTCCTCCTGCGCGATCTGAGGCTCTACAATAGTTGCTGCTGCACCTGCTCTAGGATGAGCTCTTCCTCTTCCTCTGCCTCTGGCTCGACCTCGGCCCGGGCCTCTACCTCTAGTACTGCAGCAACCTAGGGCTCTAGTTCCTGACCCTCCGTGGATATTATGCGTTTCCTCACCATCTGTGAGAGAACAAGAATATAATAATTCAAATTTGAGCTATAGAATAAAGTCGTACGACAAAGTAAGAAAGAAGCAAAATTTTCCTAAGCCATATGGCCTCCAAAAGATAAGTACAAATGTCTTTGTACCACTCCTTAAGGCTCTAATAAGCTTGCTCATGACTCGTGAGACTTAGGAATCTGGTGCTTTGATACCAACTTATCACGATCCGAAATTCCCAACTACTGGGTCGTGATGGTGCCTAACGTCCACTTCCTAGGAAAGCCAACATTAGTACCCAATTAATCGCTTTTAAACAATTGAAAGCAATTTGATAATAATTAAAGGTGTAAAATTCTAAGATAAATTTAATAATTCCAATGCTGACTAGCCAAAATTCATAATCTTGTGTCACAAGTACATGGTCATATTAAAAGTGCTACAATCAACATTTGAAGAAATTAGAAATATTTGAATTAGAACAACAATAAAACGGGATAGGTAAGGGAACTTCAGGGACTACGATTGTCATGCACGTCTAACTTAAGTCTCCAAATGTCGATGTTATCCGGGGCGCAACTCTGCCAAATGCGGCTGGGATCAATTCTAGAATCTGCACAAGAAGTATAGAAGTGTATAATGAGTATAACTAGCCTAATGTACTTTGTAATTGTTGAGCCTAAACCTAACGAGGTAGTGACGAGGCTGTGACAAGACAACTGCTAAAAACCTGTGAAGACATATACATAAAGTAATAAAATATAACAGGCAAAGAAGTTAAGGTAATAACAGGATGGGAACATGCAAGGAAGGGCATGACCAAAACAGTAAGTGGTATCACCGATAAGCCTCTTTTTGAAATAATCAATAATGCAGCCAAATAATTCACAAATTCGAAAATAACGTAAAGCAATGAGACCATTAATCACATGATATCACCCTTCATGCTTTTACTCTCATCCTTACCATGTAATATGATAAGTGTAATGGTACGACATCATCCTTCATGCTTTTACTCTTATCCTTACCGTACGATAATGATATGAGAAATGAAATAGAATGACATCACTCTTCATGCTTTTACTCTCATCCTAACATGATATAATAGATGATAATAAATCAATCAAGTGCATGTCATCAACCTTCGTGCTTTAATCCGCACATCACTCATTCAATGATATCAATATGCAAATATGGCACGGCAACGCCCTTCGTGCTTTTCACTCTTCCTCACAAAGCAATAACAATAATCCAAATTATCAAGCAAGGAGGGAAACAAATTTCAACTTCAATCGTGGTGTTATGATAAGCAAATTCAACTTCTCCTATCCCGATAACTTCAAGTTAATCAATAACGCAAAAGAGAACAATCGAGAATAACAATGTAGCTCAAGCATATAAGTTATGGTAAAATAAGCAATATGGTACAATAAATTAATTTCTACATGCATGCTTTAACACATGGCGACACATATATACTCATCATTTTACATATGTGTCATCCCCACATGTAATTCATATAGAAAATGGACCAACAAGTACTAATTCCCTCAATTCAAAATTAAACACGTTACTTACCTCACTTCGCAACCTAATCAATCAATCACCACGGCCTTGCCTTTTGAACAAGACTTCACTAACCAAGTCTAGCTAATTTTTTATCCGATAATTCAAAATAATCCTTAAAACCTACCCATGAATGAAAAAATTTCAATTTTGATCGTTTTATAAAATGTCAAAAAAAGGGTCAACCCCAACCTTGCTTAGTTGAAATCCAAGATTTTGACCAAAACCCGATTACCCATTAACCCTCATGCCCGGCTATGTGATTTGTTTTGAATCCGACCTTTATATGAGGTCTAAATCTCAATTTTATAAAATTTCAAATTTCTACCCCAAAACTCCTAATTTCTACCATGGAATTCAAAGATTGGATGTAAAAAACTCATGAAATATAATAGGGAAATGATAAAAAATGAATATTTGGGATTGAGAAATGGTGTAAAATGAGCTAAGTCTCATTTTGCTCCTCTTTTAGCCAGCTGCAGGTGTTGCATTTACGAATATTTGGTCGTAAATATGATGCCGACAATTGCGATCACTGCATCAGACCACCTAATGTTGCAAATGCGACAAAATCATTGCAAATGCGATCTGCCCACTGACCACAAATGTGAGCTAAGCTTTGCATTTGCAAAATCTGCCTCCACCTGCTCCTAGTCGCAAAAGTGACACAAAGGTCACAAATGCAAACTCTCAGAGTCCGCAAATGCGATCTAATGTTCGCAAATGCAAAAAACCAACCCGCCATCCCCTTATCGCAAATTCTATCTTTGAACCGCATAAGCGAGCTCGCAAATGCTTGCTAGATCTCACAAATGCTAGAGTAGACATTAGACTCCACTAGTTTTGCACCGGCAATCCTTAAACCAACTAAACTCATCTGATACAGACCTGAAACTCACCCGAGCCCCTCGATCTCTAAACCAAACATGAACGCAAGTATAATAACATTATACAAGGTTGCTTTCTACCTAAAATCACCAAAATAACATCAAATTATGAAAATTTATCTTCAAAACTCATGAACATTTAACTTAAACTCAATTTTACAATTTCGCAGATAATGTGCCAAAACAAACTCGAATCACCCTGAATCCCAACCAAATGCGCAAACAAGTGCATTAACATCATACAAGTACTAATCCTGGGTCTTTTACTCAAAATGTTGACTGTGGTCAACTCTAGCCTAATTTTTAGTCAAATGTTTATTTTTTTCAAAATTTCACATAAAAGCTTTTCGAAAAGCGACACAAACCACATACGCAAATCAAGAAACGCCAAATGGATAGATTTCTCGAAACACGAAAATAGAGGCTAGTACTCAAAATGATCTATCCCATCGTCACATATTTGTACAATACACTTGATCAACTAACTAACTAATAAACATACAGATATAACCTAACTAAGGTAACCACAACTTGCTAAGCTTAACCATTCTTAATACTCCTTCTCAAGCTGTTGGTTTGAATAAGTTTTTCAACTCTAATTCTACTGAGTAAGACTCCTATTGAGCCTTCCATAAACACTTTGTGAGAAGATCTGCTAAATACTCTTTGGTTGATAATACTCAGTCTTAAATACTCACTGTATAATTTTTTTTGTTTTGCACAATGACAGTCAATATCTATGTGTTTAGCTCTCTCAAGCAAGATTGGATTGGCTTCTATTTGAATTCTATCTTTATTGTCGCACCTTAGCTTTAGTGGTAGTTCCAAGCACACTCCAAGCTCCTTAAAGAAGCCTACTAGGTAGGTTATTTCAGCAGTACATGAGCCATACTTTAGAAATCTGTTTCAGTTGAGCTTCTGGACATAGTTTCTTGTTTATTTGATTTCCAAGATGTTAATGGATTGAAACGTAACCAAGTACCATATAACAGTTCTTTTGGTCTGCAGGAAAGCCCCTAGTCAAAGTCACAATAGGCATTTAGTTGATTATTGTTCTATACTGGCATTACACAACTTTAACTTTTTGTATTACACAACTTTAACTACTACTTCAATGTGAGTGACCTTTGGACAATACATGAATTGAATTAGAGAGGGCTAAAAAGGCTAAGTCTATTCTAATAATAGTTAAATACAATAATATGCCTACTAGCCTTTGATAACCACCTGGATCCTTGGGTGGTTCATCTAAAGCATTCACATCACCTTTTATGTGTTTGTCATATTCTTTAAAAGCAAGCTTTGATCAATTTAAATGAAGTACCATCTGGTTTGGCTCCCCTGGACATGACTTACAGATTTTTTCCAGGGCATATTTTCTTTGACACATTACAATGCCTTGGACCTTGCAAACTCAACACCCAACCTAGTTCTTTTATTTTGTTGGCTTTGTAACTCTTCTCTTGTTTGATTGAGCAGCAACTAACTAGTCCCTGTGATTAATAGGTCATCAACATTTACTAGCATAATAACTAGATCACTACCTGCCTTATTTTTAAATATAGAATAATCAAATGGCACTGTTGGAATCCATTCCGTAGTTGGGACTCAGTTAACTTTGTATTCTACTATCTTGGAACTTGTTTGAGGCTATACAAGGATTATGAAGTATGCAGACCTTCAAAGACTTCCCTTGTCTGACAAACCCTTCAAGTATTTGCATGCACATCTCTCCTAGCAAATCTCATTTAGAAATGCATTGTGAACATCTATTTCATAGATCACCCACTTCTTGGCTATACCTAGAGAAACAATTGACCTGACTATCACCATTTTGGCTATAGGCGAGACGGTCTCTGCTAGACTCTCTATTTGATTGTAACCTTTAGCTACCAATATAGCTTTATAATTTCTCACCTCCATTGATGCTTTATATTTGATATTAAAGATCCACCTACAACCACTAGATAATTAGTCATCAAATAAGTCAATAATACTCCAAGTGCGGTTATCTTCCAACGCAGCAACCTCATGCTTCATATCTTTTACCTATTTGGATCTACGAAAGCATCTTTTAAGGACTTGGACTTTGTTAGAGCTGAATGTGCTGACAAGGCATGCAAGTAATATGGTTTGACCTTGGTATCAGTAACATAGTAGGACAAAATATAAGATTAAGACTAACTAGGGACCTTGTTCACACAGTCCTACAGGCACATTGGGGTTTTGTTAGGTCTAGATGATCTTCTAAGATCCAGAGCAGGAATTATAGTTGGAGAGGACAACTCTGGTTCATAACACACATCTCTTGGACTTTATGTGTATCGTGGGAGAGAGAGATAGTCTCCCCCGAATAAGGATAGCGGGTACCTTGGGTATAAAAAAGTGGAGCTGTAGAAGAAGTAAGAGAACTTGGAACTCTACAACACTCATTTTTGCCATTCAAAGGAGCATGGGACATCAAATCTAACACTGGGAATATAGGAGGGCATGTTGCTTTCATGTGTTTAAAAGTAAATAGATCCTCCTGAAATACTGCATCTTTGCTAACAAGAAAGGACTGTAAGTATAGGTCTTACAAGTTGCAACCCTTCTGAGTTGCATAATAGCGCAGGAAGACAACAGGTATGTCATATGAGGAAAATTTGTATAACACTTTAGGACTAGCTGCAGAATATAGACATCCAAATACCTTAGAGGTGAGATAATGAGGAAGTATGAAATTGGGACATCTCAAAAGAAGTCTTATTACCAATTACCCTTGAGGGTATCTTGTTGATAAGGTCGACAATAGTGAATACGCACTTTCCCCAAAATCTCAATAGAGTTGTAGCTTGAAACCTGAGGGATCTAGCCATCTCCACAATAATCATGTCTTTCCTCTCAGCGAATCTATTTTCTTGTGGAGCATAAATACATGTATTTTGATAGAAAATACTAAGCCCAGACATCAAATTGCTAAACTCATAGCTGAAAAAAGTAACTACCATTATAAGTTTTAAGTGTCTTAACTGATGTAAAGAACGCATATTTTTATTGTAATAAAACAATCTCTTAGAACAACTATTATGGCTGACTTAGAGGTAATCAAGAAAATCCACGTATATTTGTTAAAGTCATCTACAATTGTAACAAAGAATCTTTTACCATCATAGGTTGGTACCCTATAGGGTACCCAGACATCACAATATACAAACTCTAATACAAACTGTAAAATAGTGGAGCTCAATTAAAATGGTAACTTCGCTTGCTTTGCCAAAGAGAAAACAATACGATAAGAGATCACTAGCTTTCAGCTTACTAAGTGATTCAAGTTTCCTAATTCCATAAATTGGAGCATCAACCCTACATGCTAGAGTGAACAAGAATTAGAACAACTACTAGTTATGTAGCAACACTTATTTATTGTTTGAACTATATAATTCATTGTATGAGCATGATTATGTAGGAATGAACTGTTATATATTGATCTTTCTTGCAGTATATAGAATCTTAGTTCTTATTTACCAATCTCCTTCACCTGACCACTATAGAGGTCCTGAAAAATACAAACAATTAGGGAAGAATACTACTAAGTACTACAACTTCTTGGTAAGTTAAGATACTAACTATCACGATCCGACTCCCACTGGAGCGGTGAAGGCGCCTAACAAAACTTGCTAGGCAAGACAACAGTCACACAATAACTACGAATTGACTAAACAAGGTTCAATAAACGCAACAACAGAAATATCATGAAATAACTAAGAAAGCAATAATATTACTACCACAACCATCCCAAAGATCTGGTGTCGACGAGTACATAAGCACTACTGAATATCAAAATACATACCAAATCCTCAATACAACTGTCTGAAAAATAGAATAATAATAGGGTAAATAAAGTAAAGAGAGTCAAGGTCTGTAGACAAAATAGCACCTACCTTGAACTCTCCAAAGTACTGGTACCAACACAACTCTAGAAATCACCACGCCCATAAATACTTGGATCTGCGCACAAAGTGTAGAGTGTAGTATGAGTGCAACCGACCCCATGTACTCAATAGGCAACAAAACTAGCCTTGAGCTAAAAGAAGTGACGAGCTTAAAAGAAAATAATTAGATACCAATATCAATAACAACACAAGATATAATGATAACCATAACAATAACTAACTCAAAAGAATTATCATAATTAGCTCATTTACATTAGCCCAACATTTAAAGCCCAACACGGATAAGAATATTTCATTTACCAGCTAGCATAAGAAATGATACATCTCTATGCCTACACATAAAAATGAATGCCAAGTGAATGATATCACGGTAGTATCCCCAAGTGCTCTCACTCTCAGCATACTAAAGGTGTCTGTCTCAAATGCCCAATTTATCGCACACACAATCACTCAACACTTTACAGTTGCCTAGCATTAATGCCCCTCACTAAAGCACGTGTATATGTCATTGTGCATGCGCTTACTGCTGGTATATCACTTCCGAAAGTGTGGATCCTGCTAAGCACTAATCAAAAGCCACCATGGCCTGCTGCGACATGTAGCCTGATACAAATAACAATAAAGCCAATATAACCTATTGCAACATGCAACCTAATCCAAATAACACTCTCAACACGGCTATAAGGCCCACCTCAATCATCAACCTCTCAAGTTTCAAGGGCTCATCATCTCATATCATTCAGCCCAAATAGTACAACATATTAAAAACAAAAACCTGTGATGTAGTAATGAATGATGAACAAAGAATGGGATATGATATGCAAATGAAGAATCATAATGGAGTGTAAAATTACAATTAAGTCAGATAGCCCAAAACATCAGAGATAGCCTCATTAGGTCTCAACTGAATAATCACATAGCCTAAACATGATTTCTAACTTGAATCGAAACTCAGATAATCAAACAGGTAGGGAAAACACATATATAACAAGGTATGATAGCAAAAAAGGTCCGATAATAATGTAAAAGTCAAGTTGGAACATGACTACACCGATGCATGCCCACACGCCTTCACCTAGAATGTGTGTCAAACCAATACATCTCATAAAGCATGTTTCCCAAAGATAAGTACCCTCAAATCTAAGTTTGAATATGTTACTTACCTCAAAATGCGCTGGTCAATACTTCAAAAAGCCCTTCCTATGCTAATCCGCCGCTGAACGACACAAATTTATTCATAAAAAACTTTATATCGTCAAATAATGCCGTAGAAAAAAATTCAAACAATAAATCTTTGATCTTTATTAAAATAAAAAAGTTAACTTCGAGCTTGCACCCCAAAAACCCGTCAAACACAAAAATTTGGAACACCCATTTAATTACAAGTTACATACCAATTTCATCCAATTCCGACCTCAAATTGACCTTCAAAATCCTCAATTTGCACTTCAGAAAAGTTTGTACAAAAATCCCCCATTTCTTTACTTTTATTCACCCATTATATGCTCAAAATAAACATGGAATCCTGAAATAATAACAAATCCGAGTAAAAAATACTTACTCCCATAAAAATCATGAAAATCCCCTCCAAAATTGCCCAAAACAAAGCTCTCTAACTCAAATTGTGATATAATAACCAAACCCTCGAAAGAGAGATGTTAAATAGTGTGCTCAAGTGTATTCATCACGATCGCGATGCACAATTTCAAAATGCCCCAAAAACCCTCTACGTGAGTGCGAGTCAAAGGCGACGAATGCGATGGCCAACTAACGTGGCACTACATGAAAGCATATATCCTTAGGCAATCGCGAAGGTTTACAGCTTGAAGTCCCCCAGCTGAGCTCCATTGTATGCGAACATGTCTACCATCAGGTGATAGCAGTGACCACTTCCACCTAACCTTCACGAAGAGATCATCAGTTTTCAAGCACGAAGCAAAACTCGTCTGCTGTCAAGAATACCTTATTCGATTACGACCTCCCTCTCACGATCACGAAGAAGGAAACTAGACATAAGATTCAGCTATGCCAAAACATGGAGAACTTGTTCGAAACCTATATAGAACACACTCGAGGCTCTCGGGACCCCGTCCAAACATACTAACAAGTCCTAAAACACAACACGAACCTACGTGAAGCCTCAAATCACATCAAACAAAACCAAAATACAACGAATTGTACCTCAATTCAAGCCTAATGAAACTAGTGAACTTTCAACTTCCAAAACTCATGTTGGACTATATCAAATCAACTTCGAATGACCTAAAATTTTGTTTCATGTCCCAAATGATGCAAATGACCTATTCCAACCCTCCAACCAAAAATTTGAACCCAATATAAATAAATTCAACTCTCGGTCAAATCTTTAACCTTCCAAACCTTCAACTTTTCAACTTCCGCCAGGAAAAACCAAACCAACCTATGGACCTCCAATTCTAAATCCGGACATACATCTAAGTCTAAAATCACCATAAAAAGCTATTATAATTATCAAAACACTATTCCGGAGTCATCTATACAAAATGAAACTCCGGTCAACTCTTTCAAGTTAGGCTTCCAACCTTGGGACTAAGTGTCTCAATCCGCTTAAAGATTTCCCCGAAACCAAACCAACCTCCACTGAAAGTCACATAAAAATAAATCAACATACTAAAGGCAATAAATAGGGGACCAGGGCTACAATACACAAAACAACCGGCTAGATCATTATATTTTCCCCCTCTTTAAAAAAAGTTCGTCCTCGAACGGGTCTAGAATCATACCTGGAGCCTAAAAAAGGTGTGGATATCTACTTCGCATCTCCTGCTCGGTCTCCCATGTAGCCTCCTCGATCGGCTGACCTCTCCAATGCACCTTCACTGAAGCTATATTCTTCGACCTCAACTTTCCTATTGGTCAAAAATGGACACTGACACTACATCATAGTTCAAAATCCCCATCTCGATGTACATTCTGAAGTCCAAAGTATATGACAGATCACCATAATACTTCCAGATCATAGAAACATGAAACACCGGGTGAATACCCGATAAACTAGGTGGCAAGGCTAGTCTGTAGGCCACCTCCCAAACTCTATCAAACACCTCAAAATATAGGACTCAACTTTCCCTACTTTAGAAATCTCATCACACCCTTCATGGGTGACATCACGAACCTTCATGTAAGCATAACTCTTTTATCTGGACTATGATGTACGAAGCCGCTGCTGCATCACCTTCACCTTCTCCAAGGCATCACAAATCAAATCAGCGACCAACAACCTAGCCTCATCAGGCTCAAACTAACCAACCGAAGAATGACATCTCTTCCCGTATAAGGCCTCATAATGAGCCATCGAGATACTCGATTGAAAGTTGTTAATGTAGGCAAACTCTGTTAGTGGAAGAAACTGAACCTATGAACCTCCAAAATCCATAACACGGGCATGTAAAATATCCTCCAAGATCTGAATAGCGCGATCGAACTGCTCATCCATCAGGGGATGGAATGATGTACTCAACTCAATCCTTGTGCCCAACTCTCACTGCACCACTCTCCAAAACTAAAATGCGAAGTACGTGCCTTGGTCAGAAATAATACAGGTGGATAATCTCCTAGATGTAAATCTTAGACAACCACTCTGAAGAATAGGAAGTCATCACAGGAATGAAGTGTACGGACTTAGCAAAACATTCCATAATAACCTAAATTGCGTCACATTTCTTCAAGGTACGTGGTAAGCCTACCAAAAAATTTATAGTGATGCGCTCCCACTTGCACTCCGGTATCTCTAATCTCTAAGTCACCCCTGCTGGTTTCTTATGCTTATACTTCACCTGTTGAAAATTCAAACAACGAGAGACATAAGCGACAATATCTTTCTTCATTCTCCGCCACTAATAGTGTTTTTTCAAGTCACGATGCATCTTCGTGATACCTGATTGAATGGAATAACGCTAGCTTTGAGCCTCTTCAACGATCAAATCTCTCAAACCATCAATATTTAGACCACAAATCCAGCCTTTAAGCCACATAAACCCATCAACACCAATCACAACCTCCTTATAACCACCCCGTTGAATCGTGTCCCTCAACACCATCAAGTGAGGACCATAAAACTGGAGAGCCTTGATACGCTCCAATAATGATGACCAAGCCACCGCACAAGCAAGAACCTGGCTAGGCTTCGAAACATCCAATCTCACAAATTGATTGGCCAAAGCCTGAACATCCATGGCTATTGGCCTCTCTACTACCGATATATGCCAAATTAGCCATAGTCTCAGCTTTCCTACTCAGTGTATCGGCCATAACATTGGCCTTCCCCGAATGATATGATATGGTCATATCATAGTGTTTCAGCAACTTTAACTATCTCCGCTGCCATAATTAAGGTCTTTTGCTCGAACAAGTGCTGGAGACTCCGATGTCGGTATAGACCTCACATGGAATGCCGTATAGGTAGTGCCTCAAAATCTTCAATGCATGAATAAAATGGTTGCTATCTCTAAGTAACCCATATGGTAATTCTTCTCATGAGCCTTCACCTGCTGAGATGCAATCACACTTCTATCCCATATTAACACCGTGCCAATCCCAATATACAATGCATCACAATATAATATGTAAGATCTCGAACCCATAGGCAACACCAACATTGGGGCTATAGTCAATCCAATCTTAAAGCTCGCCTCACACTCATGGGACCATCTGAAAGGAGCACCCTTCTAGGTCAATATAGTCAAAGGTGTAGTAATGGATGAGAAAACCTCCATAAAACGGCGATAATATGCGACCAGACCAAAGAACCTTTAGATATCAGCATTAGAAGATGGTTTGAGCCAACTTTGAACTTTCTCAATCTTCTTCGGATCTACCTTGATTCTCTCACTGGATAACACGTGCCCCAAAAATACCATTGAATCAAGCCAAAACTCACACTTGGTGAACAGAGCATGTAGGTTCTTCTCCCTCAAAGTCTGGAGTACGATCCTCAGATGCTGCTCATGATCCCCCTGGCTGTGTAAGTACACCAATATGTTATCGATGAATACTAAGATGAAAGAAAATCAAGATATGGCTGGAACACAGTGTTCATCAAGTGCATAAAAGTTGCTGGGGAATTGGTCAGCCCAAAAAGATATCACCAAAAACTCATAGTGATCATATTAACCTTCAATAGTAACCTAGTTCGGCTGCCTATAGTCAATACACATCCTCATAGTACCATTCTTCTTCCCCATAAATAGAACCGGTGCATCCCAAGGTAACACGCTACGCCTGATGAAAATCATATCAAGTAGCTCCCATGATTGGTCCTTCAACTCCTTTAACTCTATAGGTGCCATGCAATACAGTGAAATAAAAATAGGCTGAGTGCCCGACACCAAGTCAATACCAAAATCGATATCCTTAACGTGTGGCATGCCCGACAACTCTACTAAAAATACATCTGGGAAGTCTCTCACTAACGGAATTGACTCAATGGTAGGAGTTTCAGCACTAATATCCCTTACGATGGCCAAATATGCCAAACATCTCTTCAAACCTATCCATTGAGCCTTCAAATGTGAAATCACTCTACTAGGAACATAATCCAAGTAGCCCCTCCATTCTAATCTCGGCACCCCCAACATTTCCAATATCTCAATCTTAGCATGACTATCAATAATAGAATGACATGGTGACAACCAATCAATGCCCAATATCACGTCAAAATCAATTATGTTGAGCAGTAAAAGATCAACTCTGATCATGTCCCTCAATGGTCAACACATATGAATGATACACACGTTCCACAATACTAGAATTACCCACTAGCATAGATACATGAGCATGCATAACTGAAGAATTACGAGGCATATCCATATAACGAGCAAAGCATGATGACACATATGAATAAGTGGAGATAGGGTCAACTAACACTGAAGCATCCCTGCGGCACACTGAAATAATACATATGATCACAGCGTTAGAAGCAACTACCTCTGGCTTGGAGGGGAAAGCATAGTATCGAGACTGACCATAACCTGGCAGACCTAACCCTCTAGGGCGACCTCGACCTGAGCGACCTCTACCATGAGTTGGCTAAGCTAATGGTGTAGTAATTGGTGCTGGGGTCATAGCGCGACCTCTCTACTGCACGGTACCTCCAATAAAATAGAGGCAAAACCTCCTTACATGCCATAACTCCACATACTCATAGCATCTTCGGCCTAGGGATAACTGCGGGGCCTGAATCTGACCCCAAGAACTAGAATAACCAATGGAAGAACCTAAAGCATCCTCCCAAAATGCATCAACCCCTTTTGCTCCTCTTCCCTCATAGGTGGGCCAACCTTGGCCCGTACAACAGCATCCGGGTAAACTGATAACACTCCAAGCGTCTGATGAGCCTAAGCTAGCTGCTCTGGAGTACGCGCTGAAGGTGTTTGGGCACCACCCCCAGCCTATGATGTAGCTAGTGCAACTAGGATCGAAACCACCCGAGTCAGGCTAGTGCATACAATCAAAATCTTAGCCAATGTCTCCTGTAGGCCATGAATAACAATAGGCACTACTGGTGCCTGAGCTAGTCCCATCGGCTTAATAGTATATGACACCTGCTCCTCTACTAGAGTAACTGGTGGCTCGACAGTTGCTGCTCTAACTACAGTGCGAGCCCTAAATCGGCCTCTACCTCGGCCTCAACCTCTCGCAGTCCTAACTAGTGGTACTTGTGCTTGAATGCCTGATCTTTCTAAATGTGTCCTCACCATCTATGAGAGAATAGAAGAATAATGGTTAAGATTTCGGAATTAACAAATCTGCACGACGAGAATACAAGAAAGTGAACTTTCTTAATAATTAGGTATCCTCTCAATGATAAGTACAGACGTCTCCATTCCGATCCACAAGACTCTACTAAATTTGCTCATGATTCATGAGATCTAAGCAATCTAGTAATCTGATAGCAACTTGTCACGAGCCGACTCCCACCGGAGCCACTATGGTGGCTAACACTACTTGTGTCATGAACCAAGTCCCAGCGGAGTCGCAACGGTGCCTAACACTACTTGCCAAGCAAGCCAACACTCACATGATAGCTAAAAATTTGAAATAATATGGTTTAATAAACTTAACAGCGAAAATATTATAATTATCTGATAAAAATAATATAAATGTTTTTAAAACGGTCCCCAAAATCTGGTATAAATAAGTATATGAGCACTACCGAGTATAAATATACAAGCCAAATCCTTACTAAAACTATCTGAACAATAGAACAGTAATAACAAAAATAGAGGAAAGACAGCCAAGGTTTGTGGACATCAAAGTAGCTACCTCGAAATCTCCAAATACTGGTACTAACACGACTCTATCAATCACCATGTCTAGATGTACCTGGATATGCACATAAAGTGTAGAGTGTAGTATGAGTATAACTGACCCCGTGTACTCAATAAGTAATAGAACTAACCTTGGGCCGAAAGCAGTGACGAGCTCAGAAGAAGACAATCAAAATCAATACAAACGACAACACAAATATAATGATGGAATAAGAAATAAGTAACTAGAAGTAGTTATCAAAATCTGATAATTCATATTACAAAAATTTAGACATGCTTTCAAGTATAATAATTAAAGCCCGGCACTGATAAGAACATATTAGTTACAACTAGCCTGAGGAATGATACATCTTTATGCCTAAATGTCAAGTATGGATGTCAAATGAATGATCTCACGGTGATATCCCCAGATATTCCCACTCTCAACATACTTAAGTTTTCTGTCTCAAATGCCCATCCCATCAAACATACGCAATCACTTGGCACCATATGGGTGCCTAGCATCAAAGCCCCTCACCAAAGCATGTGTATACATGTCATTGTGCCTACTCTCACTACTAGTATGTCAGACTCTTGATGGATCCTTCCCAAGAGCTAATCAAAAGTCAATAAGGCCAGCTGCAACGTGCAGGCCGATCCACAACAACAACAACAACAACAATAACAATAACAACAACAACAACAACAACAACAACAACAACAACAACAACAACAACAACAACAATAATAATAATAATAATAATAATAATAATAATAATAATAATAATAATAATAATAATAATAATAATAATAATATAAAAGGTAATATGGAGTGTTGCGGCGTGCATCCCAATCCACAATAACTCTCTCAATACAGCTCTAACGCATACCTCAGTTATCAACCTCTCAAGTCCTAAGGTCTCGCAATCTGATATCACTTAGTCCAACAGCATCACATATGGAAAGATAAAGTAATGATAACATGCAATGTAACAATGAATGATGAAGACTAAGATATGATATGCAAATGAAGAATCATGACTGGGTGTACAATTACATTTAAAGTAGATAATCTAAAGCAACAAAAATAACCTCATCAGGTCTTAAGCAATAACCACATAGCTTAAATATGATTTCTAACATGAATCATAGCTCAATTAATCTAACAAGGAGAAAAACCATGGATAAAACAAGACATGATAGCAACACTGTACAAAAAGTCAATCCAGATCATGATTTCCTCGGTGCACGCCTACACACCCATTATCTAGCATGTGCATCACCCCAAAATATCATAATAATAGTGTTCCCAGGGATAATTATCCCCAATTCTAGGTTTAGAAATATTACTAATCTCAAAATACGCATATCAATACTCCTAATAGCCCATCACACGTGAATCGGCCTCCAAACGACTCGAATCTAGCCACAAATAATGTAATATCACCAAATGATTCCCTAGGAAACAATCTAAAATGATAAGCTAAAGTCTTTAATCAAAATAGAAAAGTCAACCCTCGGGCTCGCACCCCGGACTTGACAAAATTCATAAATTTAGAAAACCCATTCAATTACGAGTCCAACCCTACTAATTCCATTCAATTTCATCCACAAATTGACCCCCAAATCACCAAATTTCAATCACCAATCACATGGTCCAAAATCCCCAATTTTAACTTGAAATTCATATAAATTAGGGGTATTAATCAATGGGTAATCAATATTTAACAACAAAAGTGATTAAACTCCAATTACTTCTTAAATTATAGCAAAAACCCTCTCAGAAAGCGCTCTTAGCCAAGCTCTACGAATCCATATTAAGGAAAATGACAGAAATCCTAATTTTTAACACCTGACCGGCGATTATCGCACATGTCGTCACTTAGCACCTGCGGTCCCGCTTCTATTGAAAATGATCACATCTGCTGTCTTTGGCCTTCCAGCAAACCCCTACTTTGGCGGTCGAATATGCTCTTATGCGTATGCGCATGCGCACCTGTGCCCTCAAGTCCGCATCTGCGAAAACCCATGCCTTCACTCATGCGCTTATCCACAGCTCCAACCAATCTCGCTCCTATGACCACATAGCCTCTTTTATGATCTCTCACCTGCGGCCAAATCCATATAGGTGACATCACACAAGACTTGAAACCATCAGCCATCCCTCTAAGTCCAAACATGATCTGCCAAATATCCAAATCACAGCTGAGGCCCCCGGGACCCCAACCAAATACACCAACCAGTCCTAAAATACATACGCACTTGCTTGAAGCCTCAGATCACATAAAACAAAATTAGAATCATGAATTACACCCCAATTCAAGCCTAATGAAACTAAAGAACTTCCAACTCCTAACACTAATGTCAAACCATATCAAATCAACTCCGAATGATCTAAAATTTTGTACAATAGTCCCAAATGACACGATAGACTTATTTCAACTCCTAGAACCAAAATTCTAACCCGATATCAACAAACTCAACTATCGTTCAAACTCCCATCCTTCCAAACTTTCAACTTTAAACTTCTGCCAAAAGCCTCAAACCAACCTACTGACCTCCAAATAAAATTCCGAACATACGCCTAACTCCAAATCTCAATACAAATCTATTGGAACCATGAAAACTCCATTTTGGAGTCATCTACACAAAAGTAAATATCCGGTCAACTCTTTCAACGTAAACCTTCAACCTTGGGGCTAAGTGTCCCAATTCACTCTGAAACTTCCCCGAAAGTGATCCAACCACCGCGGTAAGTCACTTAACCTCAATTAAACATAGAAGAAGCAATAAATAGGGGAATGAGGCTATAATACAAGAAAAAACTGCTGGGTCATTACAACTTTTTAGGCCAGCCAGCAGTCACACAATAGCTACAAATTGATAAAATAATGTTTAATAAACTCAACAACGAAAATAGAATGAAATAAGTGACAAAGTAACAACAAACTACTACAACCATCACAAAGATCTGGTGTTAACGAGTACATAAGCACTACTGAATATCAAAATACAACCAAATTCTTAATAAAACTATCTGGACAACAGAACAATAATGAGTGAAGTAAAGGAAAGAGAGTCAAGGTTGACGGACAACGTAGCAGCTACCTTGAAGTCACCTAAGTACTGATACCAACACAGCTCTAGCAATTACCACGTTTAAAAGTACCTTTATCTATACACGAAGTGCAACCGACCCTATGTACTCAATAAGTAACAAAAATAACTTGGGGCTTAAAGCAGCGACAAGCTTAGAAAAAAACATTCAAAGACCAATATCAATAATAATACGGGATATAATGTTGACCGTAACAAGAAGTAACTTAAAAGAATTATCATAAGCATCTCATTCACATTTATTGGAATTTAGACATGCTTCCAATTATAACAGTTGAAGCCCAACATGGATAAGAACATTTCATTTACCATCTAGCACGAGGAATGATACAACTCTATGCCTACATGTCAAAAATACATACCGAGTGAATGATTTTACAGTGGTATCCCCAAGTGCTCTCACTCTCAGCATACTCAAGGAATCTATCTCAAATGCCCACTTCATCACACACACATAATTATTCGATAGTGTACGAGTACCTGGCATCACTGCCCCTCACCAAAGCACGTGTATATATTACTGTGCTTGCGGTCCCTGCTGGTATGTCAGACTTTGAAGGAGCGGTTCCTACCCAGGCGCTAATCAAAAGCCAATATGACATCTTCACCAAAGTCAAAATGGAATCTCCAACTCTAGATGGCAAAATACATTGATTGTTGAAGATCAAGTTGCAAACATCTTCACCAAAGCCCTGAGAAGAAAGCATTCTGATAAAAATCGCCTTGCACTGGGGATGTTAAAACCCAACTGACAACTCGGTTCCTCATGATTGGTTATAAAAGTCATATTCACTTAAAAGTTATCTAAAGTATTTTCTAGCTAAATCTAACCTACCTTTATACCGTTACAAGTAGACATGCATGATGACCACAGAAGCATATGGTGCAGCACATAATGAAAAATGGGTTAAACTCACTTGCCAGACTTATTAGGGAACCTGATTTTCTTATATAGGTTAGTAGCTTCTTTGTTCTTTTATAAGCAATTTATAATGGACAAAAAACAATAACACATCATCATCAGTGTGATAGTCTTTTTAAGTTGTGTCTTTTCATCAAAATCGTCACACCTTTTATGAACGATACAACTCCCCAAGCAAAAGGTTACCGCCGTTTCAGAACCGATCCCTCATCATAATTAAGTAAATATCACAACCCTTCTCTTCCAAATTCAAAAACTTCCTCTTTGTCTTCTCTTTTCTCTAATCCACAACCCTTCGAGTATCATCTCAACATGTCTGAAAATCAAGCAACCTCTAGTATGACCAACAATATTGCGATTGAATTCACACCGGTCATCATTCCAGCAGTGAACTCCTCCCCCAACACAATCACTAGTCCAAACCCTAAAGTAGAGTCTCCTCCACACTCCACTACCTCTCCTACCCACTCCAATTCTGTCCTCCTCCAGTCTCTCCGGTCAAACAGAGCAAACATGGTGAACAGGGTAAACAAAGGAACCTTGTTCAGGAATCATCAACTCTCTCCATATTTGGGCACTCGAGTAACGATACACTGATTAGTCATGAAGAGACTAAGACAACCATGACAGGCATTCTATAGGTTTCACTCCTCCCTCTACTAAAATTTCCAAAAAACCCCAAGAAAGAGAGGGGATAGAAAATATGCTTTCCATTGCTTCAGAATGAGTAGTTGTAGAGAAAGGTGAAGAAGTGTCTGAGTTTCAAGTGGAAGAGCCTCAGTCCACAGAAGATTGGGGAGCACTTGTTTTTTTTTTTTTGAAAAACCTACTCAAGATGACACTACTAGGGTCCCAAGTGATAAACTTGATCCCTCCACGAAGGATCCAGGTCAAGGGTCATCTCACCAGGCCAGTTTTGATCCTGCTCCTTCTCCCCACTTCGATGCTAAGCCTCTAAATATGGTGGTGCCTGAGATGAATTCTAATGGTGAAGAAGACACAAATGATTTGGCATATTTTAGTTTTACCAGGGCTAGGAGTAAGCCAGTTGCAGCTCTAGAGTCAATCCCTAAGTGACCCATTACTCGGTTACAGCAAAAGAATGCTTTAGAGTCTGCTCTCAAGAAAAGTCAAAGGAGCAAAAGAAAGAAAAGGCTGGTAAAGGACGGAAAAGTTGTGCATGAAAAGGTCATCCCTGTGGTAAATTTGGATGAGGAAGCTGAAGAGGAACCAAGTTCCCTAACCCACAAGTTCTCGGAGCATAAGCACTCTTACTCCCTATCCATAAAGCACACTTCTACAAATGTTGAAGGTCCTTCCAAGAGTGTTGACGCTGCTTCCAATGAAAAGTTGGTCAAAATTCTGGTAACAATACTGTGAAAGGGAGTGGTGACAAGTCTGATGATGAAGAAGTGGAAAAATCTGGTGAACTTGTGCAGAAAAAGTTAGTGGAGAAGGGAAAATCTATTCGCAAGTCTGTAAAAAAGAAAAATGGATAATGATGAGGAACCTGGTTCCACCAAGAAAGCAAAAGTTAGTGAGACCTTGAGTTCTGAGAAAAGGAAGTTGAAAATCAGAAAGTACTGCAGGACACACATTTGCCTCTGATATTATAGAACATGCTAGGATGAGGAAATTAGTGAACATTTTGTATTCTCAACAATGGAAAAATTTGTTTATAAATTAGGTTCCCAAAGTGTATGAGGATGAGTAAGAAGTTTCTATACCAGCCTTTTCATAGTATAGGGTGATCAAATATGTGTGTTGATAAATGGGGTGTATATAGTGATTGAATTTTTCTTATTGGGGTTAATTCTGGGCTGTCATTTTCTCAAGGTGCCTGCACATCAAACTTCAGAAATGCCATTGTCTAGGACAAGGCAATACAGCATGGGGAACATGTGCATAAGAAGGCACTACTTCCAGTATATCAGTTGCTTTTTTAGATAGTTAAGAAAGTATTGCTTCCCCGTGCTGAGAGAATATCTGTTGCATCCAAATCTGACCTATTCCTTATGGAAACCTTGGATAATTTTACCTCCATCAATTTTCTTGCCATAATGATTGAACATATGCAGAAGATAGAAAACCTTAAGGATGGAAATCCTGGACTACATTATGGTTTTCTTCTCGCAAAGGTCTTTGAGTTCTTCAAAGTACTCTGGGACAGGCCAAAGTGGTCACTAAAAATCAATCCTTTTGAAAAAAATACTCTTGAGGAGTGTGAGTGCGTTGACAAGGTCATAGGAGTCAGAAGCACTTCCGCTATCTCTTAACTGATAAATGCTCCGAACAGTGCTATAGAGGAAATCAGGAAGTTAAAGGCTAGGAACTTCTTGAGAGTCAGCTCAGTCAGTTACAAGAGGCACACGGTTCTAGTAGTTCTCATAGCTCAGAAGTTGCATGCTTAACAAATGAGAATGTTGAACTTAGGAAACATGCGGAAGACCTGAAAGAAAGACTGGTCAATGAGAATATGTCCACGAATGCTTGCATGGATCTTATTCTCCAAACCCTTGCTGCCTCTTTGAAGCCCCCTTCCTCCAGTGTCCTCTAAAGAATGTCCCCTCAGTGTCCAGTTTCTATTTTCCATCTTCTTAAGTTGTTTTTGGTGATGTTTTTCTTTATTTCTGGCAATTGTTTTTTATTTGTTTTAAACTATGGATGATAACAATCATTCTTCTCCCACCCGTAAAAGTCCAAATCTAGTTAATGAAATTGATTTCCTTTTTGTTGTTTATGTTGCTACTCTTTTGTTTCTGTTTTCTATCATGTTGTGTGCACATATGTGGCATGAGTTATCTACGCTAGAATTCTTTATGCTACTTACGTGTTTTTTGCTTTTTATGATGCCAAAGGGGGAAAGTTTAATTGAATAATAAAGAGCATAAATGAATAATGATCTAAAGGGGGAGAATACAGATTCAGGGGGAACTCATAGAGGTTCAGGTACTGATTAAGGGGGAATGTAGAGATTCAAGGTAAAACTTAAGGTCTTTCTGGTTCACTGTCTGGTTCTATGTGGATCTTTCTGGAATATTCAATTATGAGTTTTTCATCATAAAAAAGGGAGAAATTGATAGGTTACAAGTACTTTGGTCATAAGTACTTTAATTTATGTTTTGATGTTCTAACAAACTTACTATTCAGAACCAGATAAGGAACCTGTTATACATCTACAAGACCTTAAGATCACAAGGTTCCAGGTTGGGATTCAGCGTGGGATATGATTCAACTTTTTAGAGTGGAAAGAACAACTGAGGGAACAGGTCCCTACAAGTTCCCGAGGAGACTGTATGAAGTCAACTCTCCAGCTGGAAAATTGCTGCCTGCACATGCTACAGTGTAGAAACAGTGCAACAGTCAACTTATTACCTATCTTGCTTACATCATTGTAAGTGATGTCATACATGTATATATATAATAAAAGAAGTTAATACAGAATTCACTTGTAACATTTTTACAAGCTCACTCACGTGCCTATCCAGCAAGCAAGTTTCAAGTGCTTCAAGAATAAAGAACAAAACAGCTATGGACCAGTTCCCACATCGAATATTTTATGTCCTTAGTTGAGTTGTAACTTTGTTAATGTTCTTACTTGTAACTCCTACTTAGCTTACTAAGAAACAGCGTGTAGGAAACCCTTTGTCAATCTTAAACCTTTGTGTTTGAGTCTTGGCTAGAGTTAGTCGAGTTGTGAAGTCTTTGTAATAGAGGTATTACAAAATGGCTTGTAATAGGTGTGTTACAAGTTAGTGAGAGATTAAGAGGTTAATTCCTAGGTTTCATAAGTTGTAATCTAAAAGTTACTAAGTAGTGAAGTTAAAATCCTACAAGGGTAGGTTGTGGTTTTAATCCCGTTGAGCTTGGAATTTTCCATGTAAAATTCCTCCTCTCATTTACTTACTGTTGTGTGCACGTGTTCTAGTGGATCTACTAGAAAACCTGATTCTCTATAGAGTTTGGTGGACCCTTATATTTTATCACACTTCATCACACACACACAATTACTCAGTACGGTACAGGTACCTGGCATCAATGCCCCTCACCAAAGCACGTGTATATATTACTGTGCTTGCGGTCACTGCTGGCATGTTAGACTTCAGAGGAGTGGTTCCTGCCCAAGAGCTAATCAAAAGTCAATATGGCTTGCTGTGTCATGCAGCCCGATCCAAATAATAATAAATCCAATATGGCCTATTGCGGCATGCAATCCGATCCAAATAACACTCTCAACACGGCTCTAAGGCCCACTTCAGTAATCAGCCTCTTAGTATCAAGGTCTCACCATCTCGTATCACTCCACCCAAACAGTATCACATATGGAAAACAAAAATAACATGTGATGTAGCAATGAATGATAAAAAGAGACTGAGATATGATATGCGAATGAAGAATCATGATTTGAGAGTAAGATTATAGTTAAGTTAGATAGTCCAAAACAATAGAGAGAGCCTCATTAGGTCTCAACAAAATGATCACATAGCCTAAACATAATTTCTAACATGAATTCGTGGGTATAAAAATGTATGATAGCAAAAAAAGCTCGGTAATAGTCTAAAAGTCAACTCGAAACATGAATACTTTAGTGCACACCTACACGCCAGTCACCTAGCATGTGAATCACTCCAATACATCTCATATAGCATGTTTTTCAGGGATAATACCCTCAAATCAAAGTATAGATATATTACTTACTTCAAAACACGCAAAATCAATACTACAAAAAGTCATTGCCGCGTGAATCGGCCTCCAAATGACTCGAATCTAGTCATAAAAATATCAAAATAAAAAATTCAATCTCGGATCAACTAGGAGTTCAACCAACAAAATTTAATCCAATTCCAACCACAAATCGACCTTCAAAACCTCAATTTTCGCTTCAATAAAGTTTTTACTAACATACCCAATTTCTTCACGTTAATTTACCAATTAAATGCTAAAAAAAAGACTGAATCATGAAATTAAAAAAACCAAGTCAAAAACACTTATCCCGATGTAAATCGTGAAAATCCACACCAAAAACGTCCAAAACTGAGCTGTCTAACTCAAAATGTGATATAATAACCAAACCCTCAAAATAGAGATATTAAATAGTCTCCTTAGGTGTGTTCATTGTGATCTTGGGGCCTACGTCATGATCGCGAAGCACAATTTCAAATTGACCTAGAAAAATTTTATACGGACGCGAGTCAAAGGGTGCGATTGTGATTCCCAACTAACCTGACACTATGAGCGCGGAGATCCTTTGACGATTGCAAAGGGTTATAGCTTGAATACCCGCAGCTGAGCTCCCTTCTATATGAACGCATCCACCATAGTGCGATCGCAGTGACCACTGCCACCCAATATTTGTGAATGCGATCACCACTTCATGAATGCGTAGCACAACTCGCCTGCCATCAAGAATACCCTACACGATCGCGACCTCCCTCTCGTGATCCCGAAGAAGGAAACCATACATCGGAATCAGCTATGCCAAAACATGGAAAACTTGTCTGAAACCCATCTGGAATACACCTGAGGCCCCTGGGAACATGCCCAAAAATACCAACAAGTCCTAAAACATAACACGAACCTACTCGAAGCCTAAAATCACATCAAAAAATAATAGCAAAATCATGAATTGCACCCCAATTCAAGCCTAATGAAATTAATCAACTTTCAACTTTCAAAACTTACGCTGAACCATATCAAATCAACTCCTACTGACATGAAATTTTGAAAGCTCCAAATGATACAACAAACCTATTCTAACTCCCGATACCAAAATTTGAACCCGATATCAACAAAGTGAACTCTGGTCAAATCTATCTACCTTTAAAATCTTCAACTTTCTAACTTCCACCAAAAAGCTCAAAACCAGTCTACAGACCTCCAAATCCAAATTTGGATATATGCCTAAGTCCAAAATTACGATATGATATATTTGAATCATCAAAACACTATTTAGAGTTGTCTACTTAAAAGTCAAACTCCAGTCAACTATTTCAACTTAGGCTCAACCGTCGGACTAAGTGTCCCAATTCACTCCAACATTTCCCCGAAACTATATCAACCACCTCGGCAAGTCACATAACTACAAATAAATATTAAAAAAGGTAATAAATAAGAAAATGGGGCTACAATATAGAAAACGAACAATCGGATCATTACACAAATAGAAGATTGTATTTAAAAGCAGCAATGCATAGTACATCATAAAAATCCTAATTGTTAAATACATATGTTTTTCCTGTGTGCATGACCGATACTACATTTTCTGTATATTAGAGAATCTTGCTTTTTTCTGAATCTGGAATTAACTAACAAGAGTTTAACAACTGCAGGGTAGATGTCATGTGATTGGGCTCTAGTGTCTATTATCCAATTGTGATTAACATATTTGGATAACAGTTCTATCAGATCAAGCACCTGCAGCTCTGTTGGAGTATCCTTTGTCACTGCCTTTGTTGAGAAATTGAAAAATCTATTGCTATTGTTCTTGAGCAAAGAAAGGAATAGGTTGCTAAGAAGACCTCTAACGCATCTGTTGAGGCACAACTGGTGGCATCTACTGTGATCCCACTGGTGGTCTTCCTCCTTCTCCTCTAGCCCAGATACGGAGCCAAGATCCAAACATTGTGGGTTCAGAATGGTGATCTTTTTAAGTTATTGGGTTCTATATTAATAATTTCTACATACTCAAAGGATTTCTTAACACAAATATAGGGTTTGATCCAAAGCTAATGGGTTTAGCCAAACTCGCATCCCACACTTTGGCTCCACACCTACTCTGCCCTACTGAACTCCATAGTACATCTAAGAGCTACTACCTAATTAAGTAACCATAACTTGCTATGCTTAACCACTCTCAATAAAATCTTTGCCTTTCTTTTCATTTCCTTCTCACATTGTAACAATGTGACCCTCACACAATTGACATTATTCCTCATCGAGCAAACTTTACTTTTATATAACCATTACATTATTAGAAAATCACAAAAATGCATAATGAAAATTCAGGCATTCTTGTACTATCGAATATATGTACAAATTAGATACTGGGATGTCTCTACTATCATGTATCAATTTATAACTCAAAACTATACACATTTGATATCAAATGGCCTGTGGGCATATCATAGCAAAATCATACAACCCCTAACGTGAGGCATATGACATACTCTAGCAAAAATCTATACATGCACCCACAAGGAATGTTATGGAGTCTCGAAGAGTACCAAAAATATGTTAGGACCGAAAAAATCAAGTGTCATGTGGAAGTTAGTAAGCAAACCTTGAGCGGCGATAAATTAGATAACGAAAGAGAAATATACCAAAAGAGACACAAAAATTTAACGTGTCGGTCAACTGACCAACGTCCACGACGGAGATGAGTAATCTACTATATAAAAAGAGAGTACAAATATTGAGAGAACAACCGTACTAAGAGGCAAACACAAGTGAAACACTTACACTTGTCCCATAAAGTTCTCCCCTTGACCCCTATATGGCATACATTGTGGATGCTACTGAATATGAAGGAAAGATCCTGAATTTATAGAAGTCCAATCCTTTTCCTACAAGAAAAAGGACTAGCCAAATTAGAAGACTTATATTTTCCTTCTAGGAAAAGAAAAACCCAATTATGGTAAATATGTTTGCCCTTTCCTTCATCAGATAAGAAAATTAATTATGGTAAGAAAATCTGGACAAACACCTAACAATTCTCTCCCTTGGCCTGAATTTTCTGAAAAAAATAAACTTGATCCACCTTCATGATATAGCCTTCAACAGGTCGCACCTCCAAATCTCCGCCACAAAATTTTTCTCAACGTACGTAGCACTTCGGTCAAATTTCTCAAATATAAATCATGGTTGCCGTGAATTAGTTGTGGCTAGAACTAAACCCTTTAAGATGAACTTCTCTTGAACCTCACTCTGATACCGCTTGTTAGGACCGAAAAAATCAGGTGTCATGCGGAAGCTAGCAAGCAAACATTGCGCGATGATAAATCAGATAACAAAAGAGAAGTATACCAAAAGAGACACAAAACATTTAACATGTCCATTGAACTGACCTACGTCCACGGCGGAGCTGAGCAATCCACTATATAAAAAGAGAGTACAAAAATCGAGAGAACAACCTCACGAAGAGGCAAACACAAGTGACACAGTAACACTTGTCCTATAAAGTTCTCCCCCTAAACACGACTCTCAAACCCCATATGGCTACATTGTGGATGCTACTGAATGAGAAGGAAGGATCATAAATTTAAAGATGTCCAAACCTTTTCCTACAAGAAAAAGAACTAGCAAATACGGAGGACTTATATTTTCCATCTAGGAAAAGAAAAACCCAATTATGCTAAATATGTTGTTCTTTCCTTCATGAGATAAAAAAACCAGTTAAGGTAAGAAAATCTGGACAAACACCTAACCAAATACAGTAAAAGAGTAGGAAGACAACCCCATTATATGCTAAAGAATAATTAAAGAAAATACCGCCATCTATCACCAGATGTTCTCACCACCAGAAACAATGGAGTGATGTTTTAGTTGTGTGAGTTGGAAGTGGGTTGAAGTAGAAAAGTGGTCAAAAGTAGACAAAAATCCAAAGTGGAATCTCCCTTCCGCAGTGGCTTCCTGTTACGTGGGAGGGTTCCTTTGACAATAAAATGGCTAAACAAACAGTGAAGTCCTAGCCATCAGAGGCATCTCGAACATGTTAGTATCTTGTATTTTTAAAATAGTTCTAGAGAATATAAAATAAGGTATAAACAGAAATGAAAAAATAGAAACAAAATTTAATCCGAGCCCACTGAATTCACAGTGTTTCATTAAGGAACTTAATCCCCTCCTGGTACCGAAGGTTGTGGATTATTTCTTCCCAGGATAGAACGAATTAAACACTAGTGTAGCGGTACTTCAAACCCCGGTTTTTAGCGAACACAAAGATCGGTAGCAAATCACACTTATTCTTATTTTCTTGTAGTCAAAACAATGCAGAAGAAAGGAGGAGAACTCATAAATTCAAATAAAAAATCCGAGAGAATAGATAACTTATTTATAGCCCCAACCTGTTGAGTCAAATGAAGAGAGGTCAGTTACATAAAACGACCATAATGTATATTGCCATTTGCGCAAATTAAAATGGGCAGAGAAAATGTTTTCCATTACAAAAAATGGACGGTCAAAGTCAATTAAACGGGTAATTTGGATTATTAATTTTCCAAGCCGAGTCGAGCGACGACGACGATGACGGCACGAGGTTTGCCTTCTTCTTAACTCTTTAAAAGCTAAAAGAAGAGCAATTGTGTTAGTTTATATAAGTCCACCAAACTATAGAGTACATGGTCCTTTATGAGTTTCCACTGAGAATACTAATGAAACAATAAGTAAATGAGACACGAGTTTTTTACATGGAAACATCCCACTCAAGGGGACAAAAACCACGGCCTACACTTGTACGCTTTCAACTTCACTAACTTGTAAATACTCTATTATAAGCCACTTAGTAATGACTCTATTACAAAGACTTCAACTCAGCTAACTTGTAATACACTTACCACAAGCCACTTTGTCACTCACTAGTTACAAAGACTTTAACTTATGACTAACTCTAGTCACAATAAAAACTCAGGAAGTTTATAGTTTTACAAAGCGGTTCCTAAGCAATTCTTCTAGTTAAGCAGTTTAGGAATTACAATAAGAACAATCACAAAGTTACAACTCAACTAAGGACTACAAAATACTCGATTTAGGAACTGATTTGTAGTAGCGTTTAACTTTGTTTTTCAAGCTCTAGAGAGTTAAGTTCACTATTTGCAGACGACTTGTATGCTTGAAGTGAATTCTCAAGTTTTCAAGTGATGTTTTATTATAATGCTCCTGTTAATACACCCTTGATGACATCACTTGAATGATGTAAGCACTTGGTATGTCAAAGGGCAAGTGACTGCAGAAGTGCTGCACTGTGTGCACTATTTCTGTGGTAGTCACTTTCAGTTGTGCATAGTTGACTTTCGTACTGCTGTCAGGGAAATACAAGGGATCAGGTCCTTGACTTGTTTCTCTATTTTCTACACTTGCAGCAATTCACATTAGCTGGAGTCCTGACTGGAATCCGTTCATTTGTAATGTGTACCAAGTGTGTCAAGTTCCCTATCTGGTTCTTGATAGTAAGTTTGTTAGATCATTAAAACATAAGAAAAGGTGCTCCTCTCAAAAACGTATAGATTTTATATATAAAACATATGCCTTTACTTAAAAAGCAAAGGCAGAACTGGACTGTTAAAAATGGGAGCAGTACTGATACATCCCAACCACACCATAGTAAAAGAAACAAAAGCATCTGCCAAGTTATAAAAACTAAATAGAGACAATCCAGAAACTGGTCACTGAAGGGGTTACTTAGGGGGCACTAGAAGTATAGGGCTTTGAAACTGCAGCAAGAGTTTAGAGAACCAGTTCTATTCAAGTATTGCCGACTTTTGCTCATTGAGCATTTCTGCTTTCAGGTTCTCCACTTGTTCCCTTTGATCAGCATTTTCTTTTGTCAAATGAGCCACTTCCTCATTTGTCTCCGGAGACCCTTGGGCCTGCTGACCTTCCAGGAAAGTATTCTTAGCCTTCAACCTTTGAATCTCCTCAGTGGCACTATTTGAGCATTAATGAGCTTTGAGATTGTTGATGTACTACCTAACCCCCCATTCTTCTCGATGCACTCACATTCTTCCATTGTTTTTTGTGAGAAGGTCTGCTTCTTGGATCCTATCTTGTCTTGCCTCAATGGCACCTTGAAGAACTTAAACACTTGCATAAGCAGAAACCCATATGGAAGACCATGATTGCCATCCTCGAATGTTGCTACTTTTTACATATATTCGATCATGATAGCAGGCAGGTTGATCGCGTAAAAGCCATCGAGTTTCTCCATTAGAAATAGTTCAGACTTAGAGGTCACAGACCTCCTTTCACCACGAGGCAGCAGAACCTTATTTACCAACTCGAAGAGCAATTGATAAATAGGGAGTAAGGCCTTCTTGTGAATCTGGTCCCTCTTTTGGTTCGCATTATCCTTTGCCACAGCAGTCTGGAAGTTAGAACCACACACATCTTTCATACTAGACACACCAACTGTACGGACTTTAAGAATATCCCCAAGCAAACATACATCAAACACAATGTCTACCTCATTCACCAATGCACAAATTTGTTCAGTATCAACAGCAAAGAGACTTGTATAAAAGGTTTGAACCTCATCCTCATACACTTTGGGTGTATCTATTTGGAATTGATGAACCCACTGTTAAAACTCAACCATCTCTAGGATTTGTCTCATACCAGCCATATCCGAAATTGTTGGGTCAAAAGTATGACCCAACTGAACTTTTTGGTGCCTTAATCGTTCTGAAATAGAGTTGGATTCACTCCTCACCTTTTTCACAAAACCAGGGTCCTTAACAGTTTCAGACTTTCTGTTGTCAGATTTCACACCACTTGATTTTGCTTTTCCCTTAGATGTGACTGACACATCCTCCTCTGAACCTGAGGGCTCACTTACAACATCCTTCAATTTTGAACTGGGGGTTGTAACATTCTCTATGGAACTAGATTCCTTCTACTTCTGGGACCTTCTCCCTAAGGAACTAGGTTCCTCTGTTGTTTCCTCCTCAATCTCCACCACATGAACAACCTTATCACACATTATAACATTGTCTTTCGCCAATCTCCTCTTTTTCTTCTTACTGTTTTTTTTGCTCTTTTGAAGGGCAGAGTCATAGGCTACCTTTGCTTGCAACCTAGTAGAATGTCACTAAGTAGAAGACTCAAGGGTGGACATCAGTCTTTGCTTTGACTGTGAAAGCATCAAGACAAATGTTGTCGTGATCCTCCTCATCATTAGACCTCATCTCAGGAACTTGAATGTCCAAGGGCTCAACAGAAAATATAGGAGCAGAACTGTTATGGGAGTCAGAACCGTGACCTGTTTCCTCCGGAGAGGATTCAGGTTCCTCATGAGAGGGCCCAATAGTTTCTGCTAGTGTAGAGCTTTCAATAGCCACCATGGCTCATTCTCCCTCCATACCCCATGTAACGTTACTATAAGACATGGAAGTAGCAAAAATTACCTCATGTAAGACGCCATCACCAAATACCACAAAGACGGTCATGACACTCTCTTCCTTAATAGGCTCTATGGCTACCACATAATCTAAAATAACAATGGCAGAAACCTCTTCGACCTCAGGACTTTTACCCAGTTTTCCACTTTCCCATGATCAACGGGAACCTCAGAAAATTGAGAAGAAGGATTAATAATTTTAAGGGTTTTTGAGATATTCATCATAGAAATGGACGGAAACGATAAATCTGGGTTAGGATTGATTTAGGTGATGAGAACAAGAATGTTTACAGAAGACTCATTAAGGACGGAGGGCTCAATGGGTTCTTCAGTGTCAGAGATAATCGAGGCACGAATTTTGGAGTTGGTGTCAGCCTTTGAAGAGATAGAAGGAAAAGCCTTTAGAGAAGTTCTAATGGAGGACTATGGTTTGTGAAGACAGGAGAGGGTTTTTAATGAGAGAGGTGAATTATGAAGAGAGAGATATGCCAGTTCTAAAACGGTGATTGTGCTTTGGAGAGATGTAATATTTCAGAGGGAGATGGAATGATTTGAAGTGAGAGACGTGACATCAGGGTCTAAAAATATGGATGACATAGCTGTTGATATTTGTACCTTTTCAAGATGTGTATTAAAGAATGCACAAGAACTAGGTTCTTGACCTATCATTGAAAATTTCAATCCTCTTTTATCATCCATGCAATGCATCAACAGCTTCTATACTCATCATGCGTGTTTACCTGCAATGGCATTGAAGTGAGTTAGACTTGGCCAGAAAACACTTTAGCTAGTTTTACTTGAAGGTGATTTTCATAGCCAATTCATGAGGAATCAGGTTCTCAATTGGGCTTTAGTAGCCCCAGCTTCACCATGTTTCTTTCAAAGTGTTCCCTACTTAATGCTTTGGTGAAGATATCTGCAATTTGGTCTTCTGTGATACAGAACTTCATACATATCAGCCCTTTCTCCACATTGTCCCTTAGAAAATGATGTCTCACATTAATATGTTTGTTTTTTTTTTTGTGTTGAATTGGATTCTTGGCCATGTTGAGTGCACTGGTGCTATCATATAGAAGAGGCACACACTCAGTAAACACTCCAAAATCCTCCAGTTGCTGCTTAATCAATAGGAGTTGAGCACAGCAGAATGCTGCATCTACATATTCTACTTTAGCTGTTGAAAGAGCCACTGAGTTTTGCTTCCTTCTGCCCCAAGAGATGAGACATGACCCTAAAAAGTGAGCCATTACAAAAGTTCTTTTCTTGTCCACAAGATAACCTGCATAGTCAGCATCAACATACCCAATCAAATTAAAACTATCACCTGAGAGGTAATACAGGACCAGGTCATGTGTCCCTTTAAGGTATCTCAAAATTCTTTTGGCCGCCTTCAAATGAGATTCCTTGGGATTTGATTAAAACCTTTTGCATAGCCCTACACTGAAGACAATATCGTGTCTGTTGGAAGAGAGATAGAGAAGTGACCCAATAATACCTCTGTACATAGTTTGATTCACAGCAGATCCAATTTCATCCATGTCAAGTCGAGTAGCCGTTGCAATGGGAGTGTCTATTACTTTTGATGCTTCCATATCAAACATTTTCAAGAGCTCCTTGATGTATTTCTACTAACAAATAAATGTACCCTTTGTGGACTGCTTCACTTGAAGACCCAAGAAGAAATTCAACTCCCCCATCATGCTCATTTCAAACTCACCTCCCATGAGCTTTGCGAATTCTTCACATAGAGAATCAGTTGTTTCCCCAAAAATGATATCATCAACATAGACATGAACAATGAGCAAGTTCGTTCCCTATTTCTTCAGGAACAAGGTGATGTCAATTTTGCCTCATGTAAAACCATTTTCTAAGAAGAACTTTGACAGTCTTTCATACCTAGCTCGAGGAGCCTACTTAACACATACAATGATTTGTCCAGTTTAAACACATATTCAGGCTATTCATGACATTCAAACCCTGGAGGTTGCTTCACATAGACTTCTCCTATAAGAAGTCCATTCAGAAATGAACATTTGACATCTATTTGGAACAAGGTGAATACCATATGAGATGCAAAATCTATTAGGATTCTAATAGCTTTCATGCGAGCGACCGGAGCAAATGTTTCATCATAATCAATCCCTTCCTCCTGATTATAGACTTGAACCACTAGCCGGGCCTTGTTTCTTGTAGTGTTTCCATGTTCATCAGGATTGTTCCTGAATACCCACCTGGTTCCGATAATGGTTCGATCTGAGGGTTTAGGTACCAGGTGCCAAAATTTGTTCCTTTCAAACTGACGCAGCTCATTTTGCATGGTTGTAATCCAATTTGTATCTTTCAGGGCTTACTTGATATTTTTGGGTTCTATTTGGGGGAGAAAGGATGAGAAGGCAGGTGAATTTCTGGCTTTTGACCTGGTTTGTACTCCAAAATCTAGAGGAGTAATTATGTTGTCAAGAGGATGAGAAATTTAGTGTTTCCAATTGGGCATTTGAGGATCATTTGTAAAGGAGCTGGGTATATTTTACTGGTTCTCTTTGTTCTTCTCTCAGGTACTAGTGGAGTACTTTGTACGACATCAACTACTTTTTCTTCAGCTTCAAGGGTAGTAATTGAGGTACCTGGTTCCATTGAAGAAGAGGCAGCATTGTCTCCACTCGGCTCTTTCACTTGGCTTATCATATCTGCCTTTCCATTTGTCATGTCAATGACTTCACCAGGAACCAGTAAGGGCTCTCCATCTTGATCATCTTTAGCATTTTTCTCACAGGAAGGATAGGACTCATTAAAGATAACATAAACACTTTTCTCAACATATTGAGTCCGCTTGTTGTATATCTTGTAATCTTTGCTTTGAGAAGAATACCCCAGAAAGATTCCATCATCACTCTTGGCATCAAATTTGCCAAGCTGATCCTTTCCATTGTTGAGAAGATAACATTTACACCCAAATTTTCTTAGGAGAGATAGCTTGGGCTTCCTTCCATTTAGCAACTGATAGGGGTTTTGTTCAGGAGAGATCTAATCACGCAGCTGTTCATCGAGTATCAGGCAGTGTTTATAGCTTTAGCCTAGAAGTTCTTTGCAATCTCACTGTTGATCAGCATTGTTCTTGCCATTTATTCAAGAGTTCTATTCTTCCTTTCCACTACTCCATTTTTCTTGGGGGTTCTTGGAGTTGAGAAGTTGTGAGTAATGCCATTTTCAATGCAGAACCCATCAAATTTTGTATTGTCAAATTATGTTCCATGGTCTTATCTAATACATGCGACTCTAGACTCTATCTTCACTTGGATTTTCTTCACAAAGGCCACAAACACCTCAAATGCTTCATCTTTAGTTCTAAGAAACAAAGTCTATGTGAATAAGTAGTAGTTATCCACTATCACAAATATGTATCTTTTTCTTCCCCTACTTTGCACTCTCATAGGGCCACATAAATCCATATGCAGAAGATCGAGTGGTTTTGAGGTGCTTACATCATTTTTAGACTTAAAAGAGGACTTCACATGCTTTCCTATAGCACAGGCATCACATATTTTCTGTACTTTGAATTTTGACATGGGCAGGTTATGGACAAAGTCCTTTTGAATTTGTTTGTTCAGAAGAGATAAGCTTGTGTGCCCCAATCTTATGTGCCAGAGTTCAGTATCATCATCAACAGCTTTCAGACAACTCAGATCACCACTTCGTATGGACTCGAAATCAGCAACATAGATGTTCTTGTATCTCTTGGCCACAAGTACCACTTTACCAGTTACCAGATTTGTAACTGTACATATCTTGGACAAGAACTCCACATTGTTTCCTTTATCACAGATCTGAGAGAAACTCAAGAGACTGTACTTAAGACCGTTGACATAGTACACATTCTCAATAGAGTGATTGAGTGATTTCCCAAATTTTCCAACTCCAAGAATGTACCTTTTTTTTCCATTTCCAAAAGATACACTCCCTCCTTGCCGTGCTTTTAGTGAAGGAAAGTCCATGGTGTTCCCAGTCATATGCTTTGAACATCCACTATCCGTGAACCATTATTGACTGGTTCCTCTCACTGTTCCCTGCACACAAGGAGATCAAGAGTTAGTTTTAGGAATCCAAACAAGTTTGGGTCCCTTTTAATATGCAAGAGGATGAATAAGAGCTCTTAGTCCATATAGGTAATATGCGTTTTTCATGAGTGGAACCTGGTCCCTTTTTAGTAGTTACATTTTCAGCAAACACTTTGTTTTTCTGAATGGACTGGACCCTGGCTTGGCAATTTTCCTTGAAATGCCCGTTGTTTCCACAGTGGGTACACATCCAGTTATCTGGTATAGTAATATACTTGTTATGGGGGTGGTAAGGGGTTTTGTCCCTTTGGAACCCTATTCCCTGTCTGTTTCCACCATTATTAACATACAAGGTAGTGATAGCTTTTGAGGACCAGGTCCACTTTAGGGACTTTTCAAGATCATATTTTACTCTTTCAAGTTCAGTCTGGAGATGCTTGTTTTTCTTAGATTCAACACACAGACTAGTTCTCACAACTTTCAACTTGTTTTGAAGCCCAATGTGTTCCTCACTTGCTACCTCTTTTCCTTTTTCAAAATTTCCAGGTTTTCACTCAGTCCCTAGTCCCTCAATTGTTTCCCCTTAGGTCTGCAATTACAACCACTAAGTCATATCTTTCATGTTCTATGTTAGTAATTTTTTTGGTTAAACCAAATTTTTATTTCTCCAGTCCGCAAATGGTTTCCTTCAGATCAGCTACACACACTACCATATCATCTCTAGTTTGTTTAGCTTCTCCTATCTCTAAGGTTAAGGCATCCTTATCCTCCACAAGACTATGGTAGGAATCAATCAATACACTAGCTAAAGATATGTGTTTCTTAGGGGAGTAGGATTTCAGATTTCTCTGAACATCCCTGAAATTTACCTCACTGTTGTCATCGTCTTCACATCATCTGATTGTGCCATCAAAGCAAACATTGAATCATATTCATTTTTCTCTCTTTCAACTACCATCATGGAGCTATCGTCTGCATCAGTTTCATCTTAAGACTCACTAGAGGAATCTCCCCATGCTGCAAGAGTATGTTTCACCACATTGTCAGCTGATCTCTTCCTCTTGAAGTCCTTGTCCAGAACCGAGTTCCTCTTACCTGCTTTTTCAGGGTTTTACTTGGAGTACTCTTGCTTCAGTAGGGGATAGTCCTTGATGAAGTGTCCAGGCTTTCTACACTTATGGAACAGATCATAGTTCTTTGGTTTGCTGGAGTTGCCCATTTTTGGTATTCCTCCATTTCGTCTGACCATATTCTGAAATCTTTTGGTTAAGTAAGCCATGTCAGTGTTCTCCTCACTCGAGTCATTGTTATCAGCTTTAAGTACTAGTTTCTTTTCTTTCTTTGGTTCTCTTCTTTCACTGTCTATCTTCCTCTCCAGCTCGTAGGTCTTTATATTTCCAACCAGCTCGTCTATGGTCAATTCCTGCAGGTCCTTTGCTTCAGTAATAGCATTCACCTTGCTTTACCAAGAACTGGGCAGGATACTGAGAATCTTTCTTACTAGCTTGTTCCTAAGAATAGTTTCATCATGTGAGTGTAACTCATTTATGATGGAGGTGAATCTTATGTTCATAACTTGAATAGATTCATCATCCTTAATCCTAAAGAGTTCATACTCGGCAGTGAGCATATAAATCATAGATTGCTTTACTTGAGTGGTTCTCTCATGTGCTATTAGTAGAGCTTCCTAAATCTCCTTTGCAGTTTCACAAGCAGATATTTTATTGTATTCATTAGGTCCTATTACACATACCAAAATCTTTTAGGCAAGAAAATTTTTCTTCACGGCTTTCCTGTCTGCGTCGGTGTATTCTTTTCTAGTTTTTGGAATTGAGAATGGAGGTTCTGCAAGAGCCTTTGTTGGAATATAAGGATCATCACATATGACATCCCACAACTCATAATCTTCAGCCATGATAAAATCATGCATTCTTGTCTTCCACCACCCATAGTATTGCCCATTGAACCTGGGTGGTCTATATGTAGATTGACGTTCTTCAAAATTTGGTGGAGTAGCTATACAGATCCTTCCTAGGTGTTAGCCTGATAGGATGAACCCGCTTTGATACCAATTGTTAGTTTATATAAGTCCACCAAACTATAAAGTACCTGGTCCTTTATGAGTTTCCACAGAGAATACTAATGAAATAGTAAGTAAATGAGAAACGGGATTTTCACGTGGAAAAATCCCACTCAAGGGGACAAAAACCACGACCTACACTTGTAGGCTTTCAACTTCACTAACTTGTAAACACTTTATTACAAGCCACATTGTAATGACTCTATTTCAAAGACTTCAACTCAACTAACTTGTGATACACTTACCACAAGACACTTTGTCACTCACTAGTTACAAAGACTATAACTTATGACTAACTCTAGTCACAACATAAACTTTAGAAATTTATGGTTTTACAAAGGGGTTCCTAAGCAATGCTTCTAGTTAAGCAATTTAGAAATTACAATAAGAACAATCACAAAGTTATAACTCAACTAAGGACTACAAAATACTCGATATATGAGTTGGTTCGTAGTAGCGTTTAACTTTGTTCTTCAAGCTCTAGAGAGTTAAGTTCACTGTTTGCAGAAGACTTATATGTTTGAAGTGAATTCTCAAGTGTTTAAGTGATATTTTATTATAATGCTATTGTTGACACACCCTTGATGACATCACTTGAATGATGTAAGCACTTGGTTGGTCAAAGGGCAAGTGACTACAGAACCGTTGCACTGTGTGCACTATTTCTGTGGCAATCACTTTCCAGCTATGCACTGTTGACTTTCGTACGGCTGTCCGGAAAATACAAGGGATCAGGTCCTTGACTTGTTTTTCTATTTTCTACACTTGCAGCAGTTCACAATAGCTGGAGTCCTAGCTGGAATCCGTTCATTTGTAATGTATACCAAGTGTGTTGGTTCCCTATCTGGTTCTTGATAGTAAGTTTATTAGATCATCAAAACATAAGACAAAGACATTGAAAACCCATCAAATTGTATATACACCCGTTAAAATCATTTTCCTCTTCCAATAAGGGACAATGTCCAGTTATCAAGGAGGGAAACTTAAAATTTTATTTTTTCTCCATTTCCTATTCACTCTCTTTTAAGCTTATTTTAGCTATAAAAAAAAATCAACAAAACACATTATGAGGGAAGCATCAGGGGCCAAGTCCAAAACTAGGCACGAGGCAACAACAATTATTTAAGCTCATATCACATTTAGTTTCGTTAATACATTTTCTACTTCGCCCAAACTGGAATGTAAATAAGCCTGTGAAATCCGTTGGACACAGTATTTCCTTTTTGCAGTAATAATGTAGTAGTTTTCTTTCAAAGCTAAGAACATTCCTGCCAGACCTTTAAACTTTTGAACTTCAAAGGTAATAATGTAGAGGTAACATTTTTAACTTCTGAAAATCCTTCTAACGTTAAACTTTCCGATTTAAACATTTTTATAGTCATAAAAATGCCATGGTATATTTAATACTATAAGTTCTAAATATACTTTTGTAGGTATTAACAATTCTTTTTTAAAAGAACTAACTCTATATCCAATCCAAACCATCTTATAAAATGTAGCGTAAAAACTATAGGAATAATGCAAAATGCATCGCCACCTGAAGTATCATGATAATGTTGATTGTGGAGAATCATATGCCTCGTCGCTTAAATAGTATAGTTTTCTTTTCTGATCTATTGCTATGTGATGATTTAACATGAGCATTTTTGTAAAGTTTGGAACTTTATTGTGACGACCAAAGAGTCATCACCTATTTCCTCATTCGTTCTGTGCTTTCGAGGCCTTGAAAACCTCATTTTTACTTGCCTCGATTTGCATACATAGTCCGGGCGCGTAGCCGGAAAGCTTTTATGTTGAAGTATGTGAATTCTGTGAAAAATTTGAAAAATTTTGATATTAATATGATTAAAGTTGACTTTGGTCAATATTTTGGGTAAACGGACCCGGACCCGAGATTGGATGATCCCGGAAGGTCCGTAGAAAAATATGAGACTCGGGCATGGGCCCAGAGTCGAATTCCGAGGTCTAGAGCTCGAGGAAAGAATTTTTCTATTAAATTATTTTTCTGAAATTATTAAGAAAAATGGAAATGGAAATTGATTAAAAGACTATAGTATAAGGCTCGTATTTTGGTTCCGACGCCCAATACAAGTCTTAAATATGTGTTAAACGCTTTCTGTAAAGTTTGGTCAAAATAGGACGTCATTTGACGTGTTTCAGACCTAAATATCTAAAGTTGGATGTTTTTGAAATTTGAAATGAAAATGATGTTTTTGGGGCTTGATTCAATGATTTTGATGTTATTTTGGCGATTTGATCACACGGATAAGTCCGTAGGATATTTTTGAGGTTGTATACATGTTTGGTTTGGAGCCCCGAGGGCTCGGGTGAGTTTTGGATAGGTGTCGAGTAGCATTTTGAACTTTGAAAAAATAGTTACAGGTCAGGTCTGATATCTTCGCATTTGCGAAGGATTTCTCGCAAATGCGAGACTCGCAAATGCGAACTCCCCATCGCAAATGCGAAGTCTGGGAATTTGGTCTGGGATCGCAAATGCGAGTAAGGGATTTCCAGGCACTGGTCGCAAATGCGATCACAGTACTCGCAAATGCGAGAGTGCCAAGATTGCAAATGCGATCAATACTTCGCAAATGCGAAGTCTGCACTTAGGCCTAGTGTTCGCAAATGCGAACTGAAATCTCGCCATTCCTAGCCCTGTTTGGTTCGCAAATGCAAACTAAGGTTCGCAATTCCCATATCCGCAGCCCAGCAAATTTTATACTTAGTCGAATTTTCATCACTTTTCACCATTCTTTCAAAACCCAAACACCATAGGCGATTTTTCAAGAGCAAACTTCATCCCAAATCACTTGTAAGTTGATTTTTACTCGATTCTTTCAATCTTTAACATCATTAAACATGTTTTTCACTCGAAATCAAGGATTTTCATGGGTAAAATTGGGGTTTTTGGGTAGAACCTAGGTTTTCCATAAATTGGGGAGCTGGACCTTGATTTGAGGTCCGATTTCAAAACAAATTACATATTTGAATTCTTGGGGGAATGGGTAACCGGGTTTTGGTTCGAACCTCGGGTTTTGACCACGTGGGTCCGGGGGCATTTTTGAAATTTTTGGGAAAAACTTGAGAAAATCATTTTTATGCATTCAAATTGATTCATATAGTATTTATTAAATTAATTGAACAATTTGTGATTAGATTCGAGCGAATTGGAGGTGGAACCACGAGGTAAAGCGATGGTTGTGGATTAAGTGGATTTCAAGGCTTTGAGATAAGTATTTGGTTTAACCCTAGCTTGAGGGAATATGAGTTGAGTCTTGTTGCTAATTGCTATGTGATTGAGTACGGTGTATAGGCATGTATACATTGGTGTCTAGTATGACCGTGAGTCCTTATAATGTGGTTGTCATGAATTGGTTGTGAACTCCATGTTTATTGGAGGATTTCTATATGTTGTGAATAACATGTGAACGGTGATAGGATCATTTGATTCCTAGGAGCATTGGCTCGAGTTGTGATGCGAATATTGAAAGTATACGAAATAACTTGATTCTTTGGAGTGTTGGCTCAAAAAGGGTAGAGTGAATTATAAGATAAGAAAAGTAAGAAAGAGGAAGCGTTGTTAATTACTCCCTTGCCAGGATATTTGGTTGAACTAGTTGGTTCTTTTCCTTGCCGGGATTTTTGTCAACTATTTTCTTATTTTTATGTCTCTTAATTGTGACTGTTGTTTGGGGAATCAGACTGTTAAATGATATTGAGGAGCGGGTTGCGTGCCGCAACAATGATACATGATAAATGATATGTGAGGATCGGGTTGCGCGCCGCAACAATGATACATGATAAATGATATGTGAGGATCGGGTTGCACGCCGCAACAATGATACATGACAAATGGTAATTTGTGGGCTGGGTTGCACGCCTCAACAGTTATTGGTACCATGTGTTTTTACTGAGTATTGATTCCTTGTTTATTGTGAATCTAAGCTGCTTTAGTTTGTTACTCGGAATTACTGTTAATATTGTATCTCCCCATAGCATGTTTCCCCTCCCATGTTGTTAATTGCCTTGTATTCTATCTCCGCTATATATTTATAACTGCACAGGTTTATGGGGTGTCCAGTCTAGCCTCGTCTCTACTTCGCCGGGGTTAGGCTAGACACTTACTAGCACATGGGGTCGGTTGTGCTGATGCTACACTTCTGTGCATTTTGCACAGGTCCAGGTTTTGACGAGCAGCGACAGCATTAGTATGGGAGCAGGCTTTCATTTTCACGAGACCGAGGTAGTCTTGCAGGCGTCCGCAGGCCCGGCGTCTCTTCCCTATGTTCTCTTTTACACTGTTGCCTCCTTGTTTTCGAGACAAATAACTTATATGTTTCTTTCAGACCTTTGTATTTAGTATATTCTTAGTAGTTCGTGAGTAATGTTACATGAAATCTTGGGTAGAAGCTATTAATGACTGTTCCGCGTTATGATTCGTAATTATAAATCAGACTTCCGCTATTATTCTTGTTAAATTTCATGTTCTATAGTGATGATGTAAAATGTTAAAGTAATTGTCTAGTAATGAAAGGGTAAATAAGTTGGCTGGCCTCGCTACCATGAGTAGGTGCCATCACGATCTCGATGGTGGGAAATCCGGGTCGTGACAAGTTGGTATCAGAGCACTAGGTTACATAGGTCTCACAACTCACGGACAAACTTAGTAGAGTCTGAGGGGTAGGTACAGAGAAGTCTGTACTTGTTCCCCTGAGTCTATTGAGTTAGGAAAAATCTCTCATTTGTTCTTTCTTGTCGTGCGATTTGGTTTTTCAATGCTGATTGAATTTCTAATCTATTCTTTCGCAGATGGAAAGAACACGCGCTTCCTCATCCACCGATCAGCAGTCCGAGACCCAGGCAGCTCCCGCTAGGGGCAGAGGACGTGGCCATGCTAGGGGCCGAGGTAAGGGTAGAGCCCAGCCACCAGTAGAAGCACCAGTGGCGGAGCCTCAGGTTGACCTTGATGAGGAGGTTCCGGCCCCAGCCTAGACAGTTCCAGTGTGCCCAGCTCAGGTACCAGAGGGGTTTATTGCTACCCCAGTTCTTCAGGACGCCTTGGTCCGGTTGGTTGGCCTCATGGAGAGTGTCACCCAAGCAGGATTTCTTCCTATAGCACCAGCCACTTCCCAGGCTGGAGGAGGAGCCCAAACTCCTGCTGCACGTACTCTAGAGAAGGTAGCTCCTCAGACTCAGATTCTATCGGTTCAGACAGTTGTGGCAGTTCAGCTGGGGGTAGTTGCACAGGCCAGTGATGGAGCGGCTATGTCCGCAGATGCTTTGTGGAGGCTGGACAGGTTCACCAAGCTCTTCACTACCACATTCAGCGGAGCTTCTTCTGAGGACCCCCAGGATTTCTTATATAGTTGCCACGAGGTTCTTCAGAACATGGGCATTATGGAGTCCAATGGAGTTGATTTTACGGCTTTTTGTCTATCTTGATTCGCCAAGACTTGGTGGAGGGATTACTGTTTAGCCAGACTAGCAGGGTCGCCGGCTTTGAATTGGGATCAGTTTTCGGAGTTGTTTCTAGAGAAGTTTCTTCCCGTTACTCAGAGGGATGCTTACCAGAGGCAGTTTGAGTGCCTCCTGCGGGGGTCTATGACAGTCACCCAGTATGAGACTCGGTTTATCGATGTAGCTCTCCATGGCCTCGTCATACTCCCCACTGAGAGGTAGAGGGTGAGGAGATTCATTGATGGTTTGATTCAGCCTATTCGTCTTCAGATGGCCAGAGAGGCGGGTAGTGAAATTACCTTTCAAGAGGTGGCCAATGTGGCCCGAAGGATCGAGATGGTTCTGCCATAGGGGAGTAGTCCTAGGTCAGACAAGAGACCACGTCACTCAGGTCGATTCAGTGGTGCCTCATCTGGAGGCAGGGATTCTTATGATAGGGGTCAGCTTTCCAGGCCCTTTCAGTCAGCCCTCCAGGCTTCACAGGGTGTTCCAAGTGATCGTGGCTTTCGTGGGCAATATTCCGATCAGCAGTCACTCAGTGCACCGCCAGCTCCCATCAGTGCACAACTTCTTCAGAGTTTTCGTGGAGGTCATTCGGGTCGTCAGGGCCAGTCTCATCATACAGAGGGATGTTATGAGTGTGGTGAGTATGGTCACATCAGGAAAGCTTGCTCGAGATTGAGGGGTACACAGTCGCAGCAGTAGGGTCCTCACGCCATGATTCAGGCACCAGGTGACCTACAACCTGCCCAGCCAGCTAGGGGCGGGGGTAGGGATCATAGAAGTGGAGGTCGAGACCGTAGAGGTAGAGGCCGGACTGTCAGAGGTAGGGGTCAACAGGTAGCCAATCGTCCCAGAGACATAGTTCAGGGAGGTGGGGCTAAGCCTCGGTTTTATGCTTTGCCAGCCAGACCAGAGGTCGAGTCGTCAGATGCCGTTATTACAGGTACTATTCTGGTTTGTGATAGAGATGCGTCAGTGCTATTTGACCCTGGGTCTACATATTTATATGTGTCGTCCTATTTTGCACCCTGCCTGGCTATGTCTAGTTATGCTTTGGACATTCCTGTTTATGTATCTACACCGGTGGGTGACTTTATAGTAGTTGACTGAGTGCATCATTCCTGTGTGATTGTGTTTGAGGGTCTTAATACCCGTGTTGATTTACTACTTTTAGATATGGTGGATTTTGACATTATATTGGGGATGGATTGGTTGTTCCCATATCATGCTATCTTAGATTGTCATGCCAAGACCGTGACCGTGGCTTTGCCAGAATTTCCTCGACTAGAGTGGAAAGGGACCCCCAGGGCATGCCACCCGCAGTGTTATTTCATATGTTAAGGCTCGATGCATTGTCGAGAAGGGGTGTTTAGCTTATCTAGTGTATGTTTGCGACTCCAGCGCAGAGGTTCCTTCTATTGAATCTGTTCCTGTTGTTCGGGAGTTCCCCGAGGTTTTTCCTTCACACCTGCCGGGTATGCTGCCCGACAGGGATATTGATTTCTGTATTGATCTGGCTACGGGCACGCAGCCCATTTCTATTCTGCCGTATCACATGGCCCCGCCAGAGTTGAAGGATTTAAAGGACCGGTTGCAGAATTTCATAGAGAAGGGTTTTATCAGGCCTAGTGTTCCTCCTTGGGGTGCGCCGGTGTTATTTGTGAAGAATAAGGATGGATCGATGCGGATGTGTATTGGTTATTGACAATTGAACAAAGTGACGATAAAGAACAAGTACCTACTGCCAAGGATTGATGATTTGTTTGACCAGCTTCAGGGAGCAAAGGTGTTCTCAAAGATAGACTTGAGATCTGGCTACCATCAGCTAAAGATTAGGGCGTATGATGTCCCTAAGACAGCATTCCGCACTCAGTATGGGCACTATGAGTTTTTAATCATGTCATTTGGGTTGACCAATGCCCCAGCAGCATTTATGGAGTTGATGAACCGAGTGTTCAGGCCATATCTAGACTTATTCATGATAGTCTTTATTGATGATATTCTGGTGTACTCCCGCAGCCAGGAAGAGCATGAGCAGCACCTCAGAGTGGTTCTTCAGACTCTGAAGAATAGTCAGTTATATGCTAAGTTTTCGAAGTGCGAGTTCCGATTGAGTTCGGTTACATTTTTGGGTCATATTGTATCAGTAGAGGGTATTCAGGTGGACCCGAAGAAGATTGAGGCAGTCAAAAATCGGCCTCAATCAGCTTCAGTGACCGAGATTTAGAGTTTCTTGGGGTTAGCAGGTTATTACTGTTGGTTCGTAGAGGGATTTTCTTCTATTGCAGCCCCGATGACCAGATTGACCCAGAAGGGTGCCCAGTTCAGATGGTTAGATGAGTGTGAAGTAAGCTTTCAGAAGCTCAAGACAGCTCTGACTACGGCACCGGTATTGGTTTTGCCCACGGGTTCAGGGCCTTACACAGTCTATTGTGATGCTTCTCGTATTGGGCTTGGAGTAGTATTGATGCAGGATGGCAAAGTCATTGCCTATGCTTCGAGATAGTTGAAGATCCACAGAAAGAATTATCCGGTTCATGATCTAGAGTTGGCAACTTTTGTTCATGCTTTGAAGATTTGGAGGCATTATCTATATGGCGTGACGTGTGAGGTGTACATGGATCACAAGAGCCTTCAGTGCCTGTTCAAGCAGAAGGAGTTAAATGTGAGGCAGCGAAGGTGGTTAGAGTTGTTGAAAGATTATGATGTTACTATCTTATACCACCCAGGTAAGGCCAATGTGGTGGCCAATGCATTGAGTAGCAAATCCGCCAGCATGGGTAGTCTTGCTTATATTCCGGCCAGCCAGAGACCGCTTGCTTTAGATGTTTAGGCCTTGGACAATCGATTGGTGAGATTAGATATTTCTGAGCCTAGCAGAGTGTTAGCTTGCACGGTTACCCATTCTTCTCTATTGGAGTGTATCCGTGATCGGTAGTTTGATGATCCCCATTTGTGTGTCCTGAGAGACACGGTACAGCGTGGAGGTGCCACAAAGGTAACCTTAGATGATAATGGTGTTTTGAGACTGTAGGGGTGAGTTTGTGTGCCCAATGTTGATGGGATTCGAGAGTTGATCTTAGCAGAGGCCCATAGTTCTCGGTATTCTATTCACCCGGGCGCCGCGAAGATGTATCAGGACTTACGGCAGCATTATTGGTGGCGAAGAATGAAGAAGGATATTGTTGCGTATGTGGCTCGGTGTTTGAATAGTCAGCAGGTCAAATATGAGCATCAGAGGCCCGGTAATCTGTTTCAGAGGATTGAGCTTCCCGAGTGGAAGTGGGAGAGGATTACGATGGATTTCATTATTGGACTTCCGTTGACTCGAAAGAAGTTTGATGCTATTTGGGTCATTGTTGATAGGCTGACTAAGTCAGCGCATTTCATTCCAGTGGCAGTCTCCTATTCATCCGAGAGGTTAGCTGAGATTTATATCAGGGAGATTGTCCACCTTCATGGTGTGTCGGTATCCATCATCTCGAACTGGGGTACGCAGTTTACGTCGCACTTCTGGAGAGCAGTTCAGCAAGAGTTGGGCACCCAGGTCCAGTTGAGCACAGCATTCCATCCTCAGACGGACGGTCAATCCGAGCGGACTATACAGATTTTAGAGGATATGCTCCGAGCCTGTGTCATTGATTTTGGAGGCTTGTGGGACCAGTTTTTGCCTTTAGCATAGTTTGCCTACAACAACAGCTACCAGTCCAGCATTCAGATGGCTCCGTATGAGGCGTTGTATGGTAGGCAATGTCAATCTCCAGTCGGATGGTTTGAGCTGGGAGAGGCTCGGTTATTGGGTACAGACTTAGTCCAGGAGGCCTTAGATAAGGTCAAGATCATTTAGGAGAGGCTTCATTCAGCTCAGTCACGACAAAAGAGTTATGCGGACCGTAAGGTCCGAGATGTGGCTTTTATGGTCGGTGAGCGGGTATTGCTCTGGGTGTCGCCTATGAGGGCGTGATAAGGTTTGGAAATAAGGGCAAGCTTAGCCCTAGGTACATTGGTCCGCTTGAGATTCTTGATCGAGTAGGAGAGGTGGCTTACAGACTTGCATTGCCACCTAGCTTATCAGCCGTGCATCCAATTTTTTATGTGTCTATACTTTGGAGGTATCACGGCGATCATACCCATGTGTTAGACTTCACCACTGTCCAGTTGGACAAGGATTTATCTTATGAGGAGGAGCCGGAAGCTATTCTAGACCGGCAGGTTCGTCAGTTGAGATCTAGGAGTTTTCCCTCTGTTCGTGTTCAGTGGAGAGGTCAGCCCCCTGAGGCCTTGACCTGGGAGTCCGAGTCTGATATGTGGAGTCGTTATCCACATCTGTTCCCCGCCTCAGGTACTTCTTTCTTTTGTCCGTTCGAGGACGAACGGTTGTTTTAGAGGTGGAGGATGTGACAACCCAAAGGGTCATCACCTGTTTCCTCATTTGTTACGTGCTTTTGAGGCCTTGAAGACCTCATTTTTACTTGCCTCAATTTGCGTGCATAGTCCGGGCGCGTAGCCGAAAAGCTTTTATGTTGAAATATGTGAATTATGTGAATTAATTTGAAGAATTTTGATGTTAATATGATTAAAGTTGACTTTGGTCAACATTTTGGTTAAACGGACCCGGTCCCGGAAGGTCCGTAAAAAAATATGGGACTCGGGCATGTGCCCGGAGACGAATTCCGAGGTCTAGAGCCCGAGGAAATTATTTTTCTAAAATTATTAAGGAAAATGGAAATGGAAATTGATAAAAAGGCTATGGTATCAGGCTCGTATTTTGGTTCTGATGCCCGGTACAAGTCTTAAATATGTGTTAAGCGCTTTCTATAAAGTTTGGTCGAAATCGGACGTGATTTGATGTGTTTCAGACCTAAATATCTGAAGTTGGAAGATTATGAAGTTTGAAATGAAAATGATGATTTTGGGGCTTGATTTAATGATTTTGATGTTATTTTGGCGATTTGGTCGCACGGATAAGTCCGTAGGATGCTTTTGAGGTTGTATACATGTTTGGTTTGGAGCCCCGAGGGCTCGGGTGAGTTTTGGATAGGTGTCAAGTTGCATTTAGAACTTTGGAAAAATAGTTGCAGGTCAGGTCTGATATCTTCGCATTTGCGAAGGATTTCTCGCAAATGCGAGACTCGCAAATACGAAGTTTAGGGATTTGGCTTGGAATCGCAAATGCGAATAAATTGTTCGCAAATGCGAGTAAGGGATTTCCAGGCACTGGTCGCAAATGCGATCACGGTGCCCGCAAATGCGAGAGTGCCAAGATCGCAAATGCGATCTATACTTCGCAAATGCGAACTGAAATCTCACAATTCGCAGCCCTGTTTGGTTCGCAAATGCGAATTAAGGTTCGCAATCCCCATATCCGCAACCCAGCAACTTTTATACTTAGTCGAATTTTCATCACTTTTCACCATTCTTTCAAAACCCAAATGCCATAGGCAATTTTTCAAGAGCAAACTTCATCCCAAATCACTTGTAAGTTGATTTTTACTCGATTCTTTTAATCTTTAACATCATTAAACATGTTTTTCACTCGAAATTAAGTATTTTCATGGGTGAAATTGGGGTTTTTGGGTAGAACCTAGGTTTTCCATAAATTGGGGAGTTGGACCTCGATTTGAGGTCCGATTTCAAAACAAATTACATATTTGAATTCGTGGGGGAATGGGTAACTGGGTTTTGGTTCGAACCTCGGGTTTTGACAACGTGGGCCTGGGGGAATTTTTGGAATTTTTGGGAAAAACTTAGGAAAATCATTTTTATGCATTCAAATTGATTCATATAGTGTTTATTAAAGTAATTGAACAATTTGTGATTAGATTCGAGCAAATTGGAGGTGGAACCGCGAGGTAAAGCGATAGTTAAGGATTAAGTGGATTTCAAGGCTTTGAGGTAAGTGTTTGGTTTAACCCTAGCTTGAAGGGAATACGAGTTGAGTCTTGTTGCTAATTGCTATGTGATCGAGTACGATGTCTAGGCATGGTGACGAGTATCTATACATTGGTGTCTAGCATGACCGTGAGTCCATATAATGTGATTGTCATGAATTGGTTGTGAACTCCATGTTTATTGAAGGATTTCTATATGTTGTGAATAACATGTGAACAATGATAGGATCATTTGATTCCTAGGAGCATCGGCTCGAGTTGCGATACGAATATTGAAAGTATACGAAATAACTTGATTCTTTGGAGCGTTGGCTCAAAAAGGGTAGAGTGAATTATAAAATAAGAAAAGTAAGAAAGAGGAAGCATTGTTAATTACTCCCTTGCCGGGATATTTGGTTGAACTTGCTAGTTCTTTTCCTTGCCGGGATTTTTCTCCCTTGCCTGGATATTTGGTTGAACTTGTTGGTTCTTTCCCTTGCCGGGATTTTTGTGTCCCTTAATTGTGACTGTTGTTTGGGAAATCAGACTGTTAAATGATATTGAGGAGCTGGTTGCGCGCCCCAACAATGATATTGAGGATCGTGTTGTATGCTGCAACAATAATATGTGAGGATCAGGTTGCGCGCCACAACAATGATACATGATAAATGATATGTGAGGATCGGGTTGTGCGCCGCAACAATGATACATGACAAATGGTAATTTGTGGGCCGTGTTGCACGCTGCAATAGTTATTGATACCATGTGTTTGCACTGAGTATTGATTCCTTGTTCATTGTGAATCTAAGCTGCTTTAGTTTGTTACTCAAGATTACTATTAATATAGTATCTCCCCATAGTATGTTCCCTCTCCCATGTTGTTAATTGCCTTGTATTCTATTTTCGTTGTTTATTTATAACTGCACAAGTTTATGGGGTGTCCAGTCTAGCCTTGTCACTACTTCGCCGGGGTTAGGCTAGACACTAACCAGCACATGGGGTCGGTTGTGCTGATGCTACACTTCTGAGCATTTTGCACAGGTCCAGGTTTTGAGGAGCAGCAGCAGCATTAGTACGGGAGCAGGCTTTCATTTTCACGAGACCGGGGTAGTCTTGCTGGCGTCCGCAGGCCCGGCGTCTCTTCTTTATGTTCTCTTTTACATTGTTGCCTCCTTGTTTTCCAGACAAACAGCTTATATGTTTCTTTCAGACCTTTGTATTTTGTATATTCTTAGTAGTTCGTGAGTAATTTGACACCAAATCTTGGGTAGAGGCTATTAATGACTGTTCCACGTTATGATTCGTAATTATAAATCAGACTTCCGCTATTATTCTTGTTAAATTTCATGTTCTATATTGATGCTATAAACTGTTAAAGTAATTGTC
>MU667164.1:7597-21342 GCA_026770625.1 Nicotiana glauca | reverse complement strand
GTGATCGCGATTTATTAATTCGCCTAGTGATTATAAAGTACTCTATTTTGGAGGTTTTGGCCATTCTTACATATTTGGAGCTATGGATCCTGGATTGAAGTAATTTTTTAGGCGACTCTCATTATATGGATTGGGGTAAGTGTTCTCTACTTGATTTTCCTTGTATTTCGTGAATCTATCTTTGTTGTTTGTAATTAAATTGTGAATTTTATAGAGAAAAAATGGGGATTTTGTCTAAAGTTTTATAGAGTGAAATTTCGAGTTTTGAACAATGATTCGGAGTCAGATTTGAATGAAACTTTTATGTTGAACTCATAATTGAATAGGTTAACGGATTTTGCGAGTTTTGTCGGGTTCCAAGGCATGGGCTCTATCACGACCCAAAATCCACTGAAGGTCGTGATGGCGCCTAACACCGTCGTCAGGCAAGCCAACGGTGATTGATCAACTTAATTACTCATTTTAGAATGTTGAAATCATAATTTTTTATTAGTTAAATAGTATGGAATATAATTTACAGGGTAAACGTTATTATTTATGCGATCAAGAATGATGAACAACCCGTAGAAAATCCCAAAACTCGGTGTCACAAGTGCATGAGCATCTGTTAATAAGTACAACAATAATACAACACCCATCTGAAATGCAAGTTACACGGGGAAGATAAATTACTCTGGTGGAGACTCTGTATGTTGTGGATTGTAACAAGGAAGTGCAGCTCAGCGTAAATTCTCCGCAACAGATGCGCCTCTGCACCTAAAGGACCACCAGAAACACATATGTACACTGCACAATAAGTGCAACAAGTACAGCATGAGTATGTAAATAAATGCGTACCCAATAAGTATCTAGCCTAACCCTAGAAAATTAGTGATGAGGGGTTGACATCGATATTTATTAGTGGTCCAATAAGACAGATACAGTAAGAAGTGAAAAGATATGGGGAAGAGTAAACAAACTGAATAAACAATTGTAAATACGTGGTGCAATCCTCCTCTCAACCGCAAATTCAAACTCTCGATTAGCAGTTACCCCCATATATATATATATATATATATATATATATATATATATATATATATGTATGTATGTATGTATCTATGTATAATGGACCTCCCCCAGAAACACATATGTACACTGCACAATAAGTGCAGCAAGTACAGCATGAGTATGTAAATCAACGCGTACCCAATAAGTATCTAGCCTAACCCCAGAGAATTTGTGATGAGGGGTTGACATCAATATTTATTAGTGGTCCAATAAGACAGATATAGTAATAAGTGAAAAGATATGGGGAAGAGTAAACAAACCGAATAAACAATTGTAAATACGTGGTACAATCCTCCTCTCAACCGCAAATTCAAACTCTCGATTAGCAGTTACCCCAATATATATATATATATATATATATATATATATATATATATATATATGTATCTATGTATAATGGACCTCCCCCAGATATATTTTCAGGATTCGAATTACAAAAATACCCAGATACGCTGGGTTTTTGACAAATATTACGCACAATTTCATAGGAGTATTTTATAGAAATGCCGAGGTGTACGGTCTGATTCCATCATAATCTGGTACATAACCATAGATATATCTTATATTATCGAGGCGAACGGCCCGCTCCCATGAGAGTGTGGTACATAATCCTATCGAGGCGAACAGCCCGATCCAATAAAAATGTGTGCTCTGCCGAGGGTCAAATGGCACGAACCATAGACCTATCTATTACACTGCCGAGACGAGCGACCCGATCCAAATAGAATAAGAAGCTTTATCGGGCCCTTGACCCTACTTATGAATAGATGTGTGAGTTACATATTTTAAGAGAAACCTTCCGATGAAAACACATAACGCTAAATAAATTTTTAAGGAGAGTACAATTATTCTGTATCTAATCATGAAGCCCATCAAATCTCTAATATAGCAAGTCTATTACTCTACACAAGTCTAGTATCAAGTCATAATGCGAAATAAGGGAATTAAACGAGCAAGGATAACCCATATAGTACAATTATAGCATGGTGTGAACCTAAGTCTATCCGGAAAATAATATGAATCTATCTACATACGGACTGTCATCACCTCGTGCGTATGTAGCCCTCGTAACAAGTTGCACATTTCAAATACATCACCTAGGGGTAGTTTTCCCCTCACAGAGTTATATAGGAGACTTACCTCGTTCCAAAGTTTCATAACCGGCTCCAAAGCATCTCTAACATCTCAAATCGATGCTCGTCGCTCCAAAATTAGTCAAACAATGTGCAAACCAATAAAAACAGTGTCCCAATTCCGCTCGAATGGTCAATAAAGTCAACGCTAGGACCCACATGTCCGAATTCCAAAATTGTTTGAAGATAAACTTTACCCATAACACCACAAACTCAAATATGTAATCGATTCCAATTTCGTGGTAAAATTTTAAAAATACAAAAGTCTATGTTTTCTTACCAAAATCCCACATTTTCTACAAATTTCCATGTCTAAATCCTTATAAAGTCCATGTATTTAACTCACAATAGGTGGGAATAACTTACCTTTCCATAGATGATGAAAATCTCTCCTTGAAGCTCTCCAAAAATCGCCCAAACAAAGAGAGAATGAAATAAAATGGGCCAAAATCCCATATAAAACCAAGCCCTCTGCCCAGCGCCCAGCGCCCATCGCTCCTGCTGCCAATTAACCACTTCTACGATTCTACAGGTGCAACTAAACTATCGCTTCTGTAGTCTCCCTTTCAGCCCTCCTACCTTCACATCTGTGGACCAGCGGAGTTGCACCTACGACTAAAGATCCGCTTCTGCGGTCTCATAGGTTCGGCACAAACCTCGCACTTGCACCTCCAACCCAGCTCCTTTCTAGCCACTTTTGTATTCCACGGACTCGCTTCTATGAGACCGCTTTTGCAATGAAGCTTCCGTAGAAGCGATTCCAGCAGTAACAAGAATCCTCCAGCTTTTCCTTAAGTCCAAAATCCGATCTGTTAGCCATCCGGAATCCACCCGAAGACCCTGAGGCCTCGACCAAATATACGAACGCATCCCAAAATAGATTACGAACTTATTCAAGTCCTCAAATCATGCCAAACATCATCGAAGGTACGACTTGACGATCAAAATCCTTCTTTAATTTTCAAAAACTCAAACTTCGACGAACAAGTCCGAACCACACCAAAACATTCTGGAATGATGCCAAACCTTGCGTACAAGTCATAAATAACAATACGAATCTATTCCAAGGCTCAAAATCCCTAAGATAAATCAATAATACTAAAGCCAACTTAAAACGAAACTTAGGAAATTCTTAAGCTTTAAAAATGCCAATCTTCCAAAATAAGCGTTGAAATGCTCCCGGGTGATCCGATACTCAACCCGAACGTACTCCCAAGTCCAAAATCATCATATGAACCCATTGGAACCTTCGAATCCCGATCCCAAGGTCGTTTACTCAAAATCCAAACCTTAGTCAATTCTTCTAACTTAAAGTTTCAAAATTAGAATTTTCTTTCCAAATTACCTCTGAACTTCTCGCAATTCAGTTCCAATAACACATAAAAGTCATATACCTGAAGTAAAACTACTCAAGGCCACAAATCACTGAACGATATGCTAGAGCTCAAAAAGACCGGTCGGGTCGTTACAAGCTCAAGTTTGACTTTTTGGTTCACATTGGGCTTTTGATTAAAGATTCGACATCTATCATTTGGAATTGTTTCCTTAGGCATTATTTAATGTGTATGCATTTTTTTTCTAGTTCTGAGTTGTTCAGAGGTTGGTACGCACGAGATGGAAATTTTTGGAGTATCGTTTGGCTTGCTCGGTATTTGATTTGGCTTGTTCGAGGTAAGTAATACTTCTAACCGTGGTGCTGAGGGTATGGACCCCTGAACATACGTGTGTTTGGTATTGAGGTGACGCACATGCCAGGTGACGAGCATGTGGGCGTGCACCGTGTGAATTATGACGTGGTTATTTTTTTGGTACTGTGTAGTTACCTATTCTTATTTGTATCTATGAAATCTCGACGTGCTAGAGTCATTGAGTTGTGATCCATGTTAGAAACCATTTCTAAGCTATATGTTTATCCTGTTGGGACCCAATGAGGTCATTTTTGCTGTTGAGTTATTTGCATACATTGCAGTTACATATCAGTTATACGCATTCATTTGTATATCATATCTCAGTCTCTGTCTCCATTTATTGATACATCACATCATCATTTTGGGCTGATTTTCATGACATTGTGAGCCCGAGAGACTGGAAAGACTAATGATTGAGTGAGGCCAAGGGCCTGATTGTAAGGATATTGATGGGATCCAGCTGCACAACGCAACAAGTATTATTGATCTATGATAGGATCGTGTTGCACGATGCAATAGGTTTTATTGATTCATGCCATGATTGGCTTATTATAGCACTTCGGCTTGATCTGTCCCTCTAGAGTCTACACACTCACAGTGACTGAGATGACTGAGTGACTGTGAGGACTGAATGACTGGGAGGACTTAGTGAATTGATACTCTTAGAGTATGCATAAGGTTTTATCATTGTGTTGTATTGTATTCGACATTCACACTTAACAAACAGGCATAGAGATGTATTTTTCCTATGTTGTACGGTATCACAACATTGATGACTTCCCATACACATTGACATTTGGGCAGAGAGATTTACTTTCCTTATGCCAGCTGATAATGAAGCATTTACTTGTTGCAACTTCTTGAAAAAAATCACAGTTTTACAAACTTGCTCATCTTTTTGTTATTTTGGCAAAAGATTTGGGTTTTATGGTTATACTTGAAAAGCATGAATATTTTTTGTAACTATAAAAGAGCTGAGCATCTTATCTCTTAGTTATTTCTGGTACCATTGTTATTGTTTTGTTATGAACTATTATTGGTTATTAGAGTTAGACTCTGACCCTTATCTCAGCACGTCACTACGTTAAACCTAAGGTTAGGTTTGTTACTTATTGAGTACATGGGCACGGTTTTACTCATACTACACTTATGCACCTTGTGTGCAAATGTTGGATGTTGATGGTGCAGCGTACGGTGGGAGCTGGATCTGAAGATGTAACTGTGTTCGAGTTAAGGCTATCACTTTTCCTTGGTAACATTAGATTAAAATTCTTTTCATTTACATTTCAAACAGATATTGTAATTATTTTTGTTCAGTATTGTAAAAATCTAAATCTTAGATGCTCATGATTTGTACTACCAGTCCTTGGAAAATAAGCATAAAAGTAGTTGTATTTTCATTTCTTCTCTGAATAAATTTCACTAGATTGGATAGTTGTTAATTTTCTTACCTAGCGGGTTGAGTTAGGTGCCTTCACTACTAGTTAGATTTTGGGTCATGACAAGTTGGTATCAGAGCTTTAGGTTCATAGGTTCTAAAAGTTATGAAGTGTCCAGTAGAGTCTTGCAGATTAGTATAATGACACCCATACCAATCTTTGAGAGGCTACAAGGCATTTAGGATAAACTTCATATCTTTCTTTTGTTATCATGCGACATAGATTCAGCTTGAAGTGTAACTTTTAAATCCCTTCCACGCATTCTTGTGCGCATGTGAGCACTCGGTATCAGTAGTGCATTGATGGCTTGTGATTCCATGGATGAGGTACGAGATGTGATTTCGTGTGCTGATGATGGGCCATTCTAGAGGACTTGAGGCCAGGTTTTGACTGTAGCTTGAGCATGAGGATTTTGGTTGTGTGAGCAGGTGCTTGTGGACTTATATGTCCGGTAGTGTCCCTATCAGTGGAAGTGGTTCAATGAATGGCTAGATGGCTATATGATAAGTGCGACTACAAGATATGTTTAGATAGATTGAATATGACAAGAAGAGTTTTCTTGAGACGTAAAAAGGACTATTATGTGCTTGATTTCTATCTTGAAATGATGTATAGTCTCGAGTTACGAGTGTATTGAAGGATGTTTAATATTTCTTGATTGTGGAATGAATTAGATTCTTAAGTATTATTGGTGAGTTCAGACTCAGAAGATTAGGTAATTGTATAGTAGTTGTGGCTATGAAAGGGTATAGAGAGACGTCAGCTTAAGGCTAAGCATGCAGGTTATAATGTGCGAGGTAATCTACGGATGTGTGATCCTTATGATGTTGTGTGGAGGCTTTCTTTTCTACCATGGGGTTATATTTGTGCGATTTGAGGTTGGATCGGTTGTAGCAGCTGACCTAATCGCATGAGAGTGAAAGCGAGATTTATAGATAATTTGAGGTATTATATGGATTGTGTTACATGGGTTTATAAAGGATTTAGTTGAACCTCATAGTGGTATTATGGCATTAATAGAGTATGGGCATTGTAAGTTATCAAGTTTTTTGATCTATGGCTTTGAGCCAAGTGGGGGAGTCTTCTACCGACGATTTGGTTGCATGGTTATATGTTGTATTGGCTTTAGCCTGAGGCCTATTTATGGGTCGGTTATGACTTGCAGAAGCTAGTTCTGAGGATGACATAAGCAAGGATATTTCTGGATATATGGTGTATTACACTTTATGGGTTTGTAGGAATCATGGGATGACTGAGTTATTATTCGTGAAGGATTTATTGAGCATGGTGTAGAAATTCGCTCGGTTGTGTTAAGGTAGGGTTGCATCTTTGGGTCTTGTGGTACTATTGGGGCACGATTTTTTTGGCCCATTTGGGTGGTGCAGTTTAGATTTGAGTAGAGTAGATGACTCTCAAAAGGGTTCTTATGGATTCAAGATTTATATGTGGAAATTGGGAATTTTAAGAATTGGTATATGGCTAGAATTTGAGATTTACACTGGATGGTGTCGAGACTCGCGATATTTCTATATCATTATGAATTATACATTTTAGCATCAAGAAGGTAAATTTAATGGATTTAAGATCACAAAACGTCTTTCCAGAGTGGGTGTCTCAGTTGTGGTACTTCTGGGGTGCTTAAGTGGGAATACAACGGTTTATAGGTTTTAAGGGGTGTGGTTTTGTGGTAGGATCTCTTGCGGTGAGCTTTGGGTAAGAATCATGGTGTTCTGGCAAGGAAAAGTGTCAACTTGAAGGAAATTCGGAAGGAACTCAAAGAAATAAGACAGCTTGGGAGTAGGTTGGATCAGCATATTAATGAATATGATTAGTTCTTTAGGTAATTATGATGTTGTGAGTCTCTATAGGTGTTTTGTGGCAATACTCTTGGATTTGGCGACTCGAATGGTTTGGTTGAGTTAGAAAGATTCAGTTCTGATGGCTTGATTGTGCAAATGACTTTCAAAGTGTTCTTGATGGTTTCTACAAAGTTTTGATATGGATATTTCCTATCAACATAAGGAGCATGTTGCGTATTGTGATTTTTACCCTAGATGGAATCAAATGGAAGGTTTCTGACTTGATGGGGTATATATTCTGCTGGTGACTCAGAGTTGATTATGAGATTCTCATACTTTTTATATGATGACATGATGGATGCGGTGCATGTATGTCATTGATATTTACGTGTGCAGGGTTACATTTATGTTTTGAAGGGAAAGTCATGAATCTTAAGCAATATGGATGGTTTCAGGTGTTTAGATTAATGCTACTACTACTTGGTATTGCTTGAGAACGGGCGCATTTTAGAAGGCACATTGAGTTTTGACTTACTGATGTTTCATTGGTATTGTAGTACTCGTCTGGTTGATTGGGTATGAATATTTGGGTTTTGCTATGTGGCATGAAAGAATTATAGAGGTATTACTCATAGGATGATCGTATATGAAAGATGTGTTAGACACTCGGGTGGTGGATTTAGGATCAAATATAGTGTTTCGTGTGTTGTGAGGATTTGGAGACTGGGAGTTCTCAAAAGCAGATTGTTTCGTGGTTGTGGACTCTAAAAAAGTGGCCAAAGCTGGCCAGATGATAATATGTGTTATGGCTAGGCCATTATGGACTTTTGGAGGATTATTTATCTATTCGTGGATGACCAGGGTTGATTTGGGGTCCCATTGGTAGGCCTAATGAGGATGTGTATCCTACACTGGGTCGAATTTGTTGACTCAGCATGGTTAGTGTTGGGGGTGAGTCAGTCGGTTAGAGTTGAGCTTGTTCGTGTTCTGATATGTTCTATGAGTTACTCTTCTATGCTGTGAGGGGTTATGATTTTTTAGTTATATGCACACATGGTGTTGTTCTGTTTAGGTCTTGTAGCGAAATTCGAGCGCAAAGGTTATCTGAGTGCGGAATGGTTAATTATGCCTTGTTTATAGCCTTTGCCTGATTTTGATATATGGTATTTTTTACGTCTCAATGGTTATGTTCATGCACTTTTGGTACAAGACGTCAAATTGCACGTTGTCGTTGATTTTGAGCATTGTGACTTGAGGTATTTCATGTGGACAAGTGTTTGGATGGGGTCAAGCATTGAACAAAGTTATGTTGGGATATAATCCTTTGTGCTAGATTCGTGTGTTTTGGTTCTACGATGTGTGATGGGTTCTTAGCTTTGCTTTGTGATGGTACTGTTAAGCTTGCAGGAGGGTTATCTCATTTGGGTCATTTTTTATGTTTGAGTACACTTGGATTGTTGCGTATTAGTGCACGGTTTTCACGGCTTGTGGCTTAAGGTTGTATTGATGTAGCATGTCAGTAGGGTGGCTGTATTTGATAAGATGAGGTTGTTAGACCTAGAATGGGTGTTGTAGGATCTGATTGTGGTATATTTGGAAGGATAATATTGGAATTTGGCTTACAAATTGGCTATAGTTCTTATCGAAGGAGGGAGAGTTCCATAACTTGTTGATCTGATGAGTGGTTACTGTGAGCACGTGATTTTTGCCCTATATATGGGTTATTCCCATAAAATTCAAACAAAAGATTTTCTTATATTTTTACAATTTTTGTGAATTTGTGTTAATTATTTGCATGTTATTTGTGCATGTTAAGTCATATAAAAATACAAAATATGCATTTGCACTTAGGAAATTAATTTCGCATTTAGTAGGTATTAATTCATTTTATAACAATTCAAAGAAAATCCCAAAAATAGTTCTTGGGCAATTTTAATCGATAAATGTTGCATTCAACTCTAAATAGTGATATTAGATAAATTCTAGGAGTTAAATAGTTATTAGGTTTTATTTTAATTTTTACAAAATCAGGAAAATAATAGGCAAAATAAAACAATATACAAAAAATACAAAAAAAAAAAAATGAAAAGCGCAATACAAATACAAGGAAATAGATTTGGGCTAATCCCAACATGAGTAACCGGCCCAAGCGACCCAGGCCCAAAAATTATCCATCCGGTCCAGCCCTATAAACACGAAACGACGCCGTTTAGGGCGTCGTTAATCTCAGCCGTTAATTCACTCTGATCCAACGTCCAGTTGGAGATATATCATTTTAAATGAATACAACATTACAAACAAAATAAAATCAACCTTAAATTAGTCCCTTCCCCCTTTCCTCGTATACTCCTCCCACCCCTGTTATATCGCCTCCATCAGCCCTGCCTTATACCACCACCCCGCTGCCCGCCGGAATTCGCTCACGGCGGTGGCGGGCCTCCATTTCTTGCCAAACAAACATCAAAACACTCCCAGTTTCTCCCTCTATTCAAATCACCCACTAGTTCTCCACAAATTCCACCACAACTCCCCGAATCCCTCAAACCCTAGGCGCCGCCACCACCGCCTACGGCGGCGCCGATGTCAAAACCCTACCCCATGAACACCCCAAGTTCTTTTCATCTTCTTCATGCCCGATACATATTCTTTTCCCCTCGAACTATCACCAATAGCGTCGAACAGTCGTGTAAAGAACTGTCCAAATGCTATGCTATTTTTCTCAAATCGTTCCAAGAACTTAAAATGACCGGATGTTTACAAACAAAAGAAAGAAGAATTTCCAAGAAAAAAAAGAGACTCAGTGAATCTGTAAGTCCATATTCTTGTTTGCGTTTCTGTTTTCATTTTCTTTTTGTTCTTCATCTCTGTTTGTTAATTTTAGAATTCGTTTATAAGATTATGGTAATTAGGAATTGTATGGTTAGTTCGTTCATACATTTACAAATTTCGAGTAGTTTAAATATAGATTAGGGTTTCTCATATTTTTGATTGGCTTAAGTCCTAATAGTTTGGCATTAATTACTGTGAGTTTACGATCCTGTTTTGATAATTGTTGGATAATATTTTTCTAATTTTTGTTAATTCCGTGATGATTCCTGATAACCCATTAGTATAATTAGTATGTAATTAATATCAGTTGGATTTTATTTCTATTTGTTCTATCTTTCGATTCGATTTTTATAATTTCTGTGATTTGTTCCTTAATTCAGTGGTTAATTAGTTTTAACGATGATTCCAGCCCTAATTGGATTTAGTAGAATTGACTCTAAGAGGTTTGATTGGTTATAGCTGTTTAAAACTCGATTAGCAATGTTAGGATTAGATTTGTTAAAATTAGGAATAATTCTGATAGATAGTATTAGTTAATAGTTAAAACTGGAAATTAAAAGGGCAGAAAGGTAGTTAGAAACTTCAATTAGGGTTCAGGGGTATTTTGGGGATATAAAAGGGGTTAAGTGTAATAAATCTAAGGAAGTGAGGGCACTATGGGAATTTTAGAATAGGTTGATGGCAATTTCAGCTTAGTTTTATGGGTATTATAGGTATTGAAAAGGGTAGAATTAGTAAATAATAGAATGCAAGTGAGGGTAAAATGGACAATTCAAGGGGTAGGAACATGGTAGAAACAATTAGAACCTTCTAGGTTAGGGCATTAGTATAATTTCTAATAAATAGGTGTAGTAACTTGTTTAACAAGTCAAAAAAGGGGGGAACTAATCTGAAAACACTGAAATTGAGTTTCCCTCCAATTTTTCAGTTCTATAAATAGGCAGTTTCAGCCTTAATTCACAAGTTTTTGAACCCTGGAAAATCCCCAAAAAAAATATATCTGCTATGTTCCAGATCTGAAAATCTCTTTTCCAGATCAAAATTTCTTCCAGAAAATCAAAAAAACATATAGAAAATCTCTAAAAAAAAAAATTACTGTTTTATTGGTGATCAACCTACTGTGACTGATTTACTAAATTCTGCTATGGTTTCCGGTGAATTTTCAAGCTCATTTGGATTAGTCGAGCTGTTGATTGCTCTGTCCAGTTTAATTTCGATTTGCTTGGGTTGTTGAACCTTTTCTGCACTGTTGATTGTCATTTACTGATTGATGTTGGATTTTTAAACGCGTGTTTCGTTATTGCTGGGATTTGCTTACTGTTGTTGCTGCTCGAATTACTGCCCTAGCTGATCTCTTCTCCTTCACTTCTATTCGCATTTCAGGTACACATTTTGAGCCTGATTCACTGTAATAACTTCAGTTGAAGATGAAATTAAATTTGAAGTCATTCCTCTACTGCAACTTTAATACTTTGATAGTTCCATTACGTGTAAATAATTTTCTATGATTTGGTTAATAGTGTACTGTAATTAAACTGATGGACTATAACTGTTTTAAAATTATTGGATTGATTAAATTGAACTGTGTAGATTAATAACCTGTCGACTCCTAGTTTGGATCTGGACGAATTTTGATTCATTCTACTTAGTATTAAGCGGTCAATTAGGAATTTCATGTTTGTTGGCTGAAAATCCATAACTATTTTGAATAGATATTGTTAAAAAGCATAAAACCGTGGACATATTTCATAACTAAAGTATTTGAGATTGTTGTTCAAGTTTTCCGATTCTCAGTCCAGTAATTGCAAACTAGTTAATAAAGCTTGTTGTTTAGTTTTTTTTTCTGATTTTAATTCAAATGGTAAAATTTTGGATAGTTATTAACAGTTGCAGTGAAAACGGACGCATGAATTGGGTTTCGCACTAGTCTGTTGGACCAAATGTCCTAATGCCCAAAACCATGGTTAATTATGTTATTTTGCTGGGCCAAACATTCTAAGGCCCAAAGTACTGTAAAGTCGCTATGCTGAAATTACAGCGGGAACTAGGAAAATTAATACATAAATACATAATTGAGTTTTGAATTAGGTAGCGGGTTCGAGCTAAGAGGTTTTACCCTTTTGTTTGAACCCGGACTTGAATTCGAGACTTGAATCTATATTCATGGATTAATTATGCTTTTAGAGACAAAACAAATATAGAAAATTTAGATACTTTAACTTGACCCTAATAAAATAAAACGAGATGAGCCTCGCCCAAAAACCAAATACAAATTGCGGGGACCTCATTAATTACTTAATTAAAAATACTTAGAGATTCGGGACGGACCGTTTAGCAAATTTCACAGCCTTCCCAAAAGTAAATAATACGTTAGTCGCTTTAGGCGCGCTTTTAATAATTTTACCTTCCTAATACGGGTGTGCATTTCATGCGACCCAAATCCAAATAAAAAAATGTTGAATAAGAATGTTTCGAGGATCCGGGTGCATTTCATGTGACATGATCCGAAAACACGTTCTTAAACAACGTTCACTTTCTTAAATAAAAATAATAACTGACAAAAGCGGTAAATAACTTTAAAATTGCACTGAAGGTTTAACATGTATCAAAATCAAATATTTTAGCCAAATATAGCAGTTGAGCGACCGTGCTAGAACCACAGAACCCAGGAATGCCTAACACCTTCTCTCGGGTTAACAGAATTTNTTTAAAATAAGCCGAATGTCCCTCAAAAGGACGCCGGAAGGCCGTTTTTGCAAGAATAGCCCCTTTGAATAATTTGTGGGCATAGCCTTGAAATATCCCTTGTGGAAATGTTGAAAGGACGTATCCGCAAAATCAAGTTTGGGTCATCTATCAATTTTACAAAAAATAACCACTCTACAAAATAAGCCATTACATGGCCGGTTTTTGTTAAAATAGCCACAATTGACATTAAAACCTTCTCAGTCCTGCGCTGACCTGTGGCAATGCTGAGTGATGCCCCATGGGTCCCGGGATGAGAAATTTTGATGTCATTGAGTTTTGTAGTTTCTTAAACGAAATTTTGCAAAAAATAGCCACTTTATCAAAATAAGTCATTACATGGCAAGTTTTTGCTAAAATAGCCACAATTGGCATTAAAACTTTCTCAGTCTTGTGTTGACATGTGATGATGCTGAGTGACGCCCCATGGGCTCCAGGATGAGAAACTTTGATTTTAATCATTGAATATGGAATTCCTAAATTTAAAGTTTTGAAAAAATAGCCACTTTTCTTTTAATCATTAAAANACAGAGTCAAACCCTTCCTCGATTCGGGATTCAAAACGGTGACTTGGGACACCATAAATCTTCCAAGTGGCGACTCCAAATCTTAAATAAAAATGAATCCCGTTTCGATTGTCCTTAAATTGGAAAAAACTCCTTTATTACTATATCTCTTCCCGGGGTGTAGTAAAAAGCCGAGTAAAGCTTTCGGAAAAAAGGAGGTGTGACAGCTTTGGCGACTCTACTGGGGACCAAGAACCCAGAATCTCTGGTTCAGGGTTCAAGAATTCGAGCTCAGTTAAATTGTTGTATTTGGCTTTATTTGGTTTGATATATGTTCCATGCCTTACGTGCTAAATGCTTACCGCTTTAATATTTGTTGAATTGTATATAAATTGTTGCGAATCCCTCGCTCTTTCTGAGTCTTCTAAATCATGGAGAAGGGTGCACTTCGTGTAGCTTCTCTTCTGTTAGAGTATTTTTACCAAATTTAGAACGAGGTTTGGATAAGTTGCAAAGCCGAGCGAGCTTCTGTATCCCCGGTACGCTGCCTCCCCCT
>MU667163.1:122494-133293 GCA_026770625.1 Nicotiana glauca | reverse complement strand
GTGTGTGTGTGTGTGTGTATATATATATATATATATATACATATATATATATATACACACACACACACACACACATGATATAACATTAGCTAATACACTTATATTTAGTGCATAGTATAGCGTAAGTATATATACAATAACAATAGCAACCCAGTATAATACCACAAGTGGGGTCTGGGGAGGGTAATATGTACGCAGACCTTACCCCTACCCCGGGGGACAGAGAGGCTGTTTCCAGGAGACCCTCGGCTCAAGACATAGCGTAAGTATGTATATATATATATATATATATATATGCTACATTCGATATTACATTAGCTAATACACTTATACTTAGTACATAGTATAGCATAAGTATATATATTATACACATATAAGCTACATTCGATATAACATTAGCTAATACACTAATACTTAGTGCATAGTATAGCATAAGTATATGTATTATATATATATAAGCTACATTCGATATAATATTACCTAATACACTTATAATTAGTACATAGTATAGCGTAAGTATATATATTATATATATATATATATAAGCTATATTTGATATAATATTACCTAATGCACTTATAATTAGTGCATAGTATAGCGTAAGTATATATATTATGTATATAAGCTACATTCGATATAATATTACCTAATACACTTATAATTAGTGCATAGTATAGCGTAAGTATATATATTATATATATAAGCTATATTCGATATAACATTACCTAATAAAATTATACTTAGTGCATAGTATAGCGTAAGTATATATATATAGACACACATGCAGGCTTCGTAGTACAATTCATCCCTTGTATTACAAAAGTGTTAACGGCTAACATTTATATTATTTATTTAGTAAATACACAAGTAATTTTTAATTTTGACCAATGTGACCTAAATAGCGACCAAAATAACATACATAATTTTAAATTAATGCCCAAGTTGGATGCTAAATTTAAATCAGATTTATTTATCTTTCATATAGCATTTAAAATATAAATATTATTGTTAAACGTTAGAACTGGGTCCCAGGTTAACGATCAAAATTGGTCTATATTCTACTGAGCGACTAACATTGGTCGCTAAAGTAGAATTATATTTATTTATATTTTCTAATTTTTTTAAACAAAATTATAATTATTAAAATTTTATAAATGGGTCCCTAATTAGCGACCAAAGTTGGTCTCAATCTGTTTATGTAGCGACCAAAATTTTAAATTTTATTAATTATATTTTATAATTTTTTAAAAATAATATTATAATTATTAAAATTTAATAAGTGAATCCCATTAAGTGACCAACGTTGGTCGCTAATCTGAGTAATTCTTTGACCAAGCAAGTCTGACTAGTCTGGTCAACAATTTGACAAAATTTTCGACCAATTTGCGACCAATGTTGGTTGCTAATTTATTTAAAATTATTATTTTATGATTTTCACCAGTTTAGCTCCAACTTTGGTCGCTTTTCTTGATAGACCAACTTTGGTCGCTTTTTGCAGGAATTCTAGTAGTGTATATTAGTGAGGTAATCAAAGATGATTCAAGGGAGTGTATGATGCACAACATGCTTCAACAGTGTTGGTGTACTATTGCATGTACAGTGCAACCGCTTTAATAGCAGTTAGAGTTGAATTGTATTGTGACCGGAGGAACTAATCTCTATTCGTCCCCTATGTTGTTCTCATATTATTTCATTTAGAATTGAACCAGACATTTGGCTCATTTTTGATAGCTGAGGAACCAATTGCATCAGGTTCCCTATTTGGTTCTCTCATGAAGTTTGTTACATCATCAAAATAAAAGATACAAAACTTATTTTCCTCTTTTTGATGACAAATATATAATTGATATTTCCTCTGAAAACTATATCTCCACATTGTTCCCCCTACAAATTTGCCATATTCCCCGTGAGAACCTGTTTCCTCCCTTTTAATTTTATTCCCCCTTTTGGCATTATAAAAAAATCAAACAAGAAAATGCAAAAAAGAAGTCCAACAAATTAGTTAACTCACGCTACTTGTGTGCACACAACATATTTAAAAACAGAATGCAAGAGCATAACATGTATTAGTAGACGATGATGCTCGTTAATTTTGGGAAAGAAGAAACATTGTAGCAGTACTATTATTACAAACATACACAATTAAATAAAAACTAGAGTACCATAGTTAATAGGAGAGGACAACAAAAAGACACGACAAGAATAAAGAATAGCCGGCACAGAAGTAAGATAGGGGACACTCGTTGGGGAACAAAAGGACTAGGGAGCAAGGGCCTTGATCACAAACTCAAATAACAGTTGGTATTCTGACATAAGTGCCTTCTTGTACACTCGTTCCCCCGTTTGAACAGCCTGAGGCTTGATGATTATCTTTTGAAACTCTGGGGAACAGGTTCCCTCTACAGTTGAGAGCCCTTCAGTAGGTACCCTAAGAATCTCCCAAGCACAGCCTATCCACCACAAAATCTTTCTCATTGATCTTTAAATAGATTGTAAAAAGATGAGTTTACTTCTGGAAGTCATAGATGTGTACCAACAGCCTCATTCCAGATCGATCAAGAATCTTAGTGTCGAATACTCTTCCCTACAAAACTTTTTGCTTTTTCAAATTAGCTCTCCTTTCAAGCTCAGATAGTTCTACTCTTGCATTCTTTTAGGAACCGTGTTCCTCACTGCTATTTGTCCTCGTTCTGAGAAGCTTCTTCTTCTCAACAGTTATCTCCTTCTCAACTGACTTCTCCTTCTCAACTTCTTCTTCACCACCAACTTAAACATCCTTTGCAGATAGAACTTTCTTTTGTTTCATAGAAACTACTTTCTTAGATGTTTTCTTAACAAGAGGAGCATGTTCCTGAGCCGTCTCCTCATCCTCAACCTCTACAACTTCTACCGGAGGCACATCCTCCTCATCAAAAAGTCTACTTTGCACTAGCCTTATCCTTTTCCTTTTATCCTTATTCTCCTTCAGGGCACTATCAAGAGCAACCTTTTTCTACAACCTTATAACGGGACATTGAGGAACAAACTTCTTTTTGGCAGTCCCATCACTCCAAGCAGCAATAAACTGCTATAGACAGATTGTCTAATACCTCCTCATTGTCACTAGAATCTTATTTAGACACCGACTTCATCTCAAGGTACACAACCTTTAAATGGGTTGCATAAGGAGAGGAAATAAGGTAGGGTCTGTACTGGCTAGGGCTGTCTAGTAGACCTTGGAGTTTCATCCCAAATAAGAGCAGAGAACTCCTCTTGGGTAGAGGGACCAGGTCCCTTTATAGTCTCCCATGTAGTACTGACTGGTGGATATCACTTGGAGGCACTTAGTCCCCATTCCCTTCTTGTTCCCCTTAAGTCACAGTACCTATATTACCAGTCAAAGAACCCCTAACTAGGATTTTCGTAGCAACAATAGTTAAAGATTTCCATCTATCTTACCCTTAATGTCTAATAATGCAATACCAATAAAAGAGGGTGGAGCATTACTTAATGATGATGAAATATTCAGATCAATCCTTAAGCATTTGGAGTTTCAGAAATATCAGATACTGACGCATCGTCCGCCAGACTAGGAACCAACACTTCATCCATAAGTTCTCCTTAACACGTTGACTGTACACTTTTACTCCTTCATCTCCTTACACTATCTCTTCAGTGGTTTGGAGAAAGCAAGAGTTATAAGTATGCCTTTCTAATTTGACCTTCTCTATAGTAGGAGGCAGAGAGGGAGAGACAAGAAATGTTTTGGAATTTTGGCTTTTTCGGTTGTGATGGGAACCAGCACCAGACGGTGTATGGGTGGATCTATAGATGTAGGTTGGTTGGACATTGGGGCTTCAGTGGGTGAAGGTTGGGGCTCCAATCTATGGATGTTCTTTGTAAGACGGAGACACAATAGGGATGTCATTAATGGCTTTGGAGAGTTAGATTGTGTTAAATATCATTGTTGATTTTTGAGAGAACGAAAACACAAAAAGAGGGTTTGGGAGAAGAAGGGTGTTTGATGTAAATAGTTGGGAGATAAAGACAGTCTTTTGGGTGTATTTATATGGAAATGAGGGACCGTTTAAAATGAAGTGTGATTAAAGAAATGAGTAGATGGGTCGGTTTGTAACGGGTATGGTGTTTGGGTTTAAGAGGTATAGGAAAAGGTTGTGATGACCCGATATGTCATTTTGAGTTTTAACCTTTATTTCTATGTTTTGAGACCTCCAATTGCTCCGTTTAGCGTTTTTTGATTTTTGTGCGCAATCCATGTCCTTTTGCAAAAAAACATTATGTGAAAAATTTTAAAAAGTGAATTTTAGCCTAGAAATTGAATTTGAGTTGCCTATGGTAAACTAACCCATATCAGTGTTTTGATGGTCACTGTTAGTCAGTATTGTGATTTGGCACTTGGGCGTATGCCCGAAATTGAATTCGGAAGTCCCTAACTTGATTTATCATGATTTGTTGAAAACTAGTAATTTGAAGGTTTAAAGAATTTCTATGTTTGACCGTAGGTTGACTTAGTTGCTACCGAGTTTGGATTTCTATTTCAGAACTTAGTGTAGGTTCATTTCACTATTTATGACTTGTCTGCAAAATTTGGTGCAAAATAGAGTCCGATTCTGAATTTGAAAGTTCTTAAGTTTCTTTGAAAATTTCATACATTTTGATGTCCAATTCGTAGTACTAGGTGTTATTTTGGTGTTTTGATCATGAGAACGAGTTCGAATGATGTTATTACACTTGTGTGCAGGTTTGGTTTGGAGCCCGAGCAGCTCAGGTAAGTTTCAGACAGGCTATAGACCATTTCGAACTAATGAGATTGTTGGCTTTCAATGATTTCTAGTGTCTGGTGCATTGTTCTTCGCAATCGCAAAGCCACTCTCGTGATTGGGAAGGGTAAACTGGGCTGGGGTGGGATTTCTTTTACGCGAACGTGAGGGTGAGGTTGTGAACATGAAGCAATGGCGGGATCACCCTTTGCGAACACGACCTAGACCACATGAACACGATGGGTAGTGGCCTTGGGAGGGAATATGTTAGGCGTTCTACGTGAACCAAACCAAGGGTCGTGAATGCGAAGGCCAGAGGGAAGGGCCATCGCAAACACGAAGAACATCTCACGAACGCGAAGGTCAATTGGGTCGTAATGTTTCGCGATCGCGTCAGGTCCTTCGCGAACGCGAAGAAGACTGGACACCAGTGATTTGAAACTTCCAAAAGTCGGGATTTTCTTCACTTTTCACGATTTCCATTTTTGAGCTTGGCCTAGAGGCAATTTTGAAGAGAAATTTCATCCCAACTTCATAGGTTAGTAGATTTTAACTCGTTTGCTTCCATTTCCATCAACACTCATTGATATCTAACCTTTAATATAAGCTTTTTCATGGTAGAAATTCGGGATTTAGGTAGACATTGAGGATTTTTTGAAATTGAGATTTAGACCTCAAATTGAAGTCAAGTTTTGAAACTAATCACATAACCGGGCTCGGGGGTAAATGGGTAATCGAGTTTTGGTCCGAATCTCGTGTTTTGACCAAGCGGGCCTGGGGTTGACTTTTATTGACTTTTTTCGAAATTATTAAAGATTGAATCTTTTTCATTCATGGGAACTTTCTAAAGCTTATTTTTAATTGTTTGAACTGTATTTGTTTAGATTTGATTGGTTTGGAGGCTAATTCTAGAGGCAAAGCCCTGGTTGAGCTTTGATTTAATTGCGGAACAAGATAAGTGTTGTGGTTAACCTTGACTTGAGGGATTAAGACTTGTTAGACTATTTCCTATGTGTTTTATGTGCGGGAACAAAGTATATGTGAGGTGACGAGTAGTTATGCGTTGTTATTGGAGTAAAGCATGCGGGTGGAACTTGTTTCTATTACTTGTTAATTATGTTCCATGTTTAGGTTAGATTATTATTTTTTTGATTATCCGTTCCATAATTATTGCCCTTTTATGATTAGCAATATTTTTGGAATTTAAAGTTTTGTATCTTGGCATCATGTTTGACATCAAATATATTCTCCGCATTATTTATTACTCGAATTCATATTATCGTCGTTACATGTCGAGGAAGAGAGTAAAAGCACGAAGGGTGATGTCGTGTCATTGAATTTACATTATTATTATTACATGGTGAGGTTGAGAGTAAAATCACAAAGGTTGATGCCATGCCATTTATCCCATTTATTCATTATTACATGGTGACGAAAAGAGTAAAAGCACGAAGGGTGATGCAGTGCCATTCATCTCATTTATTCATTGTTGCATGGTGTGGATGAGGGTAAGAGCACGAAGGTTGATGTTGTGCTATTTTATTTTCCATATTTCATCATACATAGTAAGGATGAGAGTAAAGGTACGATGGGTGAGGCTGTGCCATTTTCATATAATTGGTTTAACTGACTTACTTGGTTACTTCGTGATTTCATACATGTCGTAGTTGTTATACTCTTCCCCCTTCTTGCATGTCCCCTCCCGGTTTGTACGTTATCATTCTATGTTGTTATTGCTGCATTATATACATTTGTATATGTTTATTTACATTGGTGTCTTGTCATAGCCTCATCACTATGTGACGACCCAAAGGGTCATCACCTGCTTTCTCTTTCATTCTGTGCTTCCGAGGCTTGAAAACCTCACTTTTAGGAAAATATGGGAGTCGGGCGTATGCCCGGAATCGAAATCCGAGGTCCCGAATTCGAGTAATGAATTTTTAAAAGAAATTGTTTTTCTGAAATCTATTTGAAAATTTTAAATGAAAATGGATTAGAAAGTGCCTGTATCGGGCCCGTATTTTGGTTCTGGCACCCGGTACAGGTCTTATATGTGGTTTAAGCACTTCCTGTGAAGTTTGGTCGAAATTGGACGTCATTTGACGTGTTTCAGACCTAAATATCTAAAATTTGAAGTTTAAGAAGTTAGAACAAAAAAGTGACGATTTTGAGGTTGATTCCTCGTTTGTGATGTTATTTTGGCAATTTAATCGCACAGTTAAGTTCGTAGGATGTTGTTGAGTTAGTGTGTGTTCTTGGTTAGGAGCCCCGAGGCCTCGGGTGTGATTCGGATATGTTTCGGGGTGATTTTAGCCTTAGAAAAGTTGCAGAAAATAGATGTTTGCTGGTGTCCAGTCAATTGCTCTATGTGATCGCATAGGTAGGCCTGCGATCGCATAGTGTTATTCTTCAGGGGATCCGCTTGTTGTATGCGATCGCAACTCCCTTCCGCGATCGCATAGTGCTAGCCTGAGAAGCCATTTATTTTCTTCTATGTGATCGCAATGATCACTCCGCGATCGCAATGAACACTTTCCCTTCCTCTTTGCAATCGCATGACTTCCTTTGCGATCGCATAGGCCATTTTTGGCCAGTTAAATTTTTTAAAAACAAAACCAGTAGCTACGGGATTTAGTCCATATTTCACACGAGTTCTTCTTCTCCACAGCTCTTGAACAAATTTTTGAGCACTTCTTCACCAAAGGTTCATAAAGTAAATTCATAAGTTCGAACCTCGTGTTTTGACCAAGCGGGCCTGGGGTCGATTTTTAGGAATTTTTGGAAGAAAACTAGAAATTCATATTTAGGTATTGGGTTTGATTTGTTTAGCTATTATTAATATTGTAAGGTCATTATTTCATAGATTTGACCGAGTTGGAGCCGAATTTGAGGGGTAAAGCTATACATGAGGCTTGAGCTGAGTTTGGAGCATTCGAGGTAAGTGTTTGATCTAACTTTGTCTTGAGGGAATAACAGTAGAGTCTTATATGCTAATTGCTATTTGTCGTGTACGGTGTATAGGCATGGTGACGAGTATCTATACACTGGTGTCTGTTGATACCCAATTTTTTTCTATGTATTTTTGTACCCAAAATACTTCCAAAATAGCATATATGTGCATATATAAGCACACCCAAGAGTTTGGCATTTTTTTAATGATTTTTAAACCAAGCTATTGCCTATTTTAATACCATAAAATCCGATAATTATTCCCAAAATTATCATTTTGGTAAATAACTTATTTTATCCTCATATTTATACAAAAATATAATTAAGGTGATTTTTGCACATTTTTACAAATTCATTTGGCCTTTTTTAAAGCTAAATTGCATATAATTGCAATTATAGCCTATTTCGTAATTGATAGCATTTTATAATTATAAAATCAATCCCATCATTTTAAAACTATTTTTTATATAATATTTGTTTACCCAGTACTTGTAATTTGTTTTTAGAATCACTATTGCTATTTTATAAAATAAAAATGGGAAAAGTGGTTATTTACGATTTAGCCTCAATTGTGTTGCAATTGCAGCCTATTTTTGCACCCCCAATTCAAGCCCAAATTGCCAGCCCAACTACCATGCCAACTCAACCCCTGATTCAATTACCCGAACCCGCCCGGTTCTTTAAAATCTGAGTCGTTGATCATTTTGATCAACATCCCAGATCCCTCCCTTCCTTTTAATTGCAGACAACCCCCAAACCCTACCCCATTCTCTCAGATACGCCGCCTCTAATTCCTCTCTTCTCTCAAATGCTCTCAAAACCCTAATCGCTGCCTGCCCCTCTTCGACCTCAAATCTCCCAGAATCCATGGCTGCTCTAGCCATGGACGACCTATACGCACCTCCTACTGCTCTCACATGCCTGATGCCTGAAGATTCGAGGCCAGTCTTCGAGGATCTTCACCCAGACCTTCGACGATTCAAGGTTTTCAGCCATGTCCGGCCGTGTTCCGGCATATCTTAGCCTCCTGAGCCTGGTTCCGACCTTATCGACTTAGATCTGATCTCGTATTTTCCAAGCCTTTCTCGTCCTTTAGGGTTCTCAAAAACCCTAGCCTATTCAAGGTTCTTTTTTGTTTATTCGTTTAGATCTGTGCTAGATCTATGCTATATGTGACGTTTAAAGAATTTTCCCCAAATTTCCTTTCTTAAAACCCTAATTTTCGAGATTTGTTTGAGTTTCTGAGTATACATGTTAGTGTTCGTTTGATTTACTGCTTAAGTGGTGAAAATCCTAATTTTTAGGGTTTATTTAAGATTCTGAGACTGTTTGTGTGTTTATCTACTTATCTCCTCTAATCTCGACTGATTTTGAAAACCCTAGATCTTTGGGGCCTATTCAAGTCCTTTGAGTTTGTTTGTGCAAATCGTCTGTTTAAAATTGCTCAATTTGATTCTTTTGCTTTAGCATCTCTTTTCCTTTATGTGATTTCTTTTTGTTTCGAGTTCTTGCTACCTGTCAAACTCGACTATGATTTTCACTGGGCTCTTTGCACGCTCCTAACTCTTTTCTCTATTACTAAACCACTGAGACCTAACTAGCATGTTTTGAATGTTTGCTCTATGTTGTTACTGTATGTTGTTTTCTCTTGCCATAGCTTGGCCTCGCATGATTATTACTTATGCATTCATTTATATACTGAGTCCCTTATGTGATTGATTTTCTCTCGTAATTGATTTCAAACTTTTCCTTTCATGAAATTCTGATTTTTACTCGCCTATCAAGGGTTAATTCATCCTCTTTCTTTATTTGGCCTTACTGAACCCTTTCCAAAAATAAGTACAATCCTGAACTTAGACTTAAATACCTATTGTATTACCTTACTGCTTCTTTTATGGCAACAACCATTCTATTTACAAGGCCTATTCTCCCTTTCCTTATTTGGATCCTGTTAGCATCCGTTTGAATAAGAATCCCCTTGATTAAAGGGGAGTCTTATACTAATTTGATTCTTATTTGTGACCATTCCATATTTGTGATAGATTTGTACTTTTTACCTTATTTCTCTACACGTTTTCAAATCTATAAATACTCTCCTCCCTTTTCTTTGAACACACAAACGCAGAAAGCAATCTGAGTTCAAAAAATCATTCTCACTTAAAACTCTCCCTCTTTCTGCCACTTGTACTGCTGTGGAATTTGTTTACTCTACTTTCTTCTACACTTTTTGCTTCTCTACTGGTATGTACCAGTTAATTTACATGTCTCAACAACAATGTGTTTCATTACTTCCTACTTCTGTTCATGTCTTCCTTGGTTAATATTTGTTTCTACATGATTTAACATGTTTCCCTTCCCTTGTAATTCAATGTTTAATTTACAGGTGCATCCTGTCACTTGTTTGTCATGTATTTGATACTTTATGAATCCCAAACCCTCATATCCCCTTTGTATGCTTTAAGTTATGGTTCAGAAACATGGCAATGCCTGAAATCATTGTCTATGGCTATGAACTGGACCCTTTGGGGTCCTAAGCTTGTCAATTTCCCATCCCCATTTCCTCATTGTGTGTATGCTGAGTAACAACCTTGGCTTGCCAGTATTTCTGATTATTGTTCAGGCCATGGCTTGACCTCCAGTAGGTCTTTACTCCCTAAAATCTTGATAATAGGTTTGATCAGAGGTGTGCCAGTCAATATTATGGCTGGGCATGACCACCAACCTGCCTGGGTAGTCCCCCTACCATTTTCTATTGCACTTACACTCAACTCTTAGAATTTAAGTTCTGCCCCTCTTATGTGAGCTTTGCCTTGGGGCCCTGGAGCTCCCTCCGAACTTGGATACATAAGGGCTGGCCCTTCCACACTGCACAACTCAATTTCTATGAATATCTTGGGTGTATGCCCTGCCTAGGATTCCTGAAATCCCTTAGATCTCTAAAAAACCCTAGATAAGAGAAGGCTTGGAAATTTGGATCTCGGAAGTGGCTCAATCTCATATTATTAGGCATTAAGTCTGAATTAGGCTGCTTAGATGTAGCTGAAGTTTTCTGATGTATTTTTTTAATTCCAGTTTATTTCTTTTGGGGCT